>JAJAGP010000423.1:0-222500 GCA_025084515.1 Ancistrus triradiatus | reverse complement strand
TCTGCATTTTCAATTCTGTTTTACAAATAGCTGCCAGGACAAAGTTGACATTTTCTGCGGAGCTGTCTCAAAGTATTTTCTCCCTCCCTAGGTAGTGCACTATGTTGGACATGAAATGTCAGAACCTCCACCCAATTATTCATTTATATTCACCCATTTATATTCAGAAATAGTAATATATTGCACAGAGTGGCCTGTCGGGAATTGTCCTGGTACTCCCGATGACCAGTCCATCCATGCATTATGTCGTACCCTGCACTAACAAATATCTTGATGTTTTCCAGGGACCTCCCAGAACACATCTTGCATGTCAAACCTGTACCACAATGACTGGTAGAATTTAAGCTGTGTGTTATGGTGGAAAAAATCTATCGGCAGTCACTTTTACTTTAATTCTGCATGCAGACTCATGGATGAGAGTAAGGCTTTGGCGGTGCTACACTGACCTTGTCTTACGACAGTCTGTGAGCTACAGAGTTTAAAAAGACTTTATAGATCTCAGTCTGCGATTCATTCACAATTACTCTGCTTTATTATTTTTTATTATTATAGGATATCACCCTCTTTTCATGCATCTCTATTAAGACCCATGGTACATGGGCCTCTGCAGAAAGCTGTCCTGTTGGAACACCACTGGTGATCACTCTGGCTGCTCCTGCTCCTTGTGGATTGCGAGGGCTATGGTCTTGAGGAGTGCTCTTGGATCTCGGCTGATGTAAAACATACACTGAATAAATCATTTAATTTAAGTTAATTAATGCTAAATAATCCCTCAACAAAACCACATGTCACAATTATTGACACCTTTGCATTTAATATTTTGCATAGTCTCCTTTTGACAACATAAGACTAATTATGCATCTTAATGCATGTCAAGACTGGGGAACATAGAGCAAAGAATCTGAGACACTGCTCATTACAGAATCTCTCTAGTACCTTCAGGGTCCTAGGTTCTCTCTTGTGGACTCGAAGCACTATTTTATCTAAATTAATAGTTATATTCTCCCCTTATTAATGAACATTTCCCCATATTAATAAAAGAAAGGAAATCTGCCCCATGTGCTGTCTCATATTTCTGCTCTTGTATTGCATATTACAAATACAAGGTGCACATTTTTTTATGGTGCAAAGACATTTTTTTGCATGCAAATATTGCCTGATTTCAACACATTTCTGTCTCATTTCATTGGTGTTTTCTCGAATCTGGACATGCTGGAGCCTCTCTCAAGGCAGATTTCCATTGCTGCCACCCGAGTAGAGTGGGTCCTTGGCCCCAAGACTGATCATATGAAACTTGCTTGTTCTGCTGCTCTCTCACCGGCTCAAATAACTGCATCCTGATTCATCTCACTGTATGTTGTTTCATATTGCTGCACACTGATCAGTCTTTCTGTTCCCTGCTTTGTCTCTGATTCATCAGAGCTGCTGATTCCTCTGCTGTTTGCTGCCCAGATGGCTGCACACCTTATACTTGATGTGGTGTGTTCCTAGCAATGTGCCCTATTGTTCAATGCTCAGTTTCTTTTGCTGTTATGTGTCATTAGAGGATGAAATATGCTTTCATGCAAGGCTCTTGCCTTTTACATGTGTGAGAAGAATAAACTTAACTGGGGCCGTTTGACTTTTCAAATCTTTACTTTTCTCAACCAGTGAGGGCGCCACTTTAAGGTAATACCACAAAAGCCTAATGTCAAAGCATAATGACAACAGTGTTGATGGGGTGAGCAACTGTCTTGCTTTTTGGTGGAACACAGGAGAGAAAGTGGCTTCACTGAGCAATTCGTTCCTTAATCTGGGCCTGAGAAATCTTGCTGATTTTAAGTTTGCACTCAGTCCACTCCCCCTCTGGCTGTGCAGTAATCCCAGAGAGGCGAGGCTGGAGAATTTGACTTTGTGCATACACACACCCACGCTGTCTCGCCTCTCTGTTCTGCCTCAGCCATCGTTCTATAGAGATGCTTTGGCTCAAGACGACACTCTGTCCAGTGAATCTGACCCTGAAACCCAATCATTGGCAGCAGAGAGCAATAAAACATTCACAGGACTATCATCTACAATAGACACACAACCACAAGACCTTGTTTTACAGTGCTGTCATGATAATCAATAAGAGACTCGCCAAGCTCCAAGGTCTTGCTGCGGCAAATTTCCCATTCGCTTGCTCTCTTTCTCTCGCTGATTTTCTCTCTCGCTCTCACCCTCGTTCTTGCTGACTCCCACTGAGTCCAGAGAGAGTGGTCACAAATAAATTGATTTGATCGTATTGATGATGCTGGATAACATGAAAAAGCCCAGTGGAAACTGTCAGCAAGGATGCAATCAATCACCAGTGTATTTATCCTTGCCCCCCCTTCTGAGAGTTCTCTACTGAAAGAGTCCTCTACTGAAATAATTGTTTATTAGGGAGCCTAATCTAGTTCAGGAGTGTTGAACGTTTTCCAGTAGCAGCTTCTTCAATGTGAGGAGATGCAAGACTGCTGATGGTGGTAGGAGACAGACAGCTTGAAATGCTCAGATAAGAGAAAGAGTTCTAAATAAGTGACAACCGCCTTGCTGACACTAAAAAGTGCAGGGCCGGCCATGCCTGTCATACCACAGCTCAAATAAATTGATGCCCCGTATGTCCAATGGGCCTGTTAATTGCATCTTCTTTTACCTGGAAGGTTTTGTCTGTGTGCATCTGTCATATATGACATCTGTGAAATGACAGGCTTCCAGGTATGAAGAGAGGTGGTTTCCAGGTCATGGTTTCCCTGCTATAGTGACAAGGCATGTGCCCACATCCAGCCATCTCTTCATTAATCTTCAGTTAAGACGTAAGTCCCGCCAGCTGTTTGTTTAAGCCCGAATGCATGTGAGTGGTACAGAGTATACAGTTTGATCCTATGCTGACTGCTGAAGCAGGGCTTGGAAGACACTTTTGCTGAAACCCTACAGTTTTCAAATTCAAATTTTGCTTTTATTATTCCTTTCCCATTGTTTTCTTTCTGTGGAGGTGGCAGTCCAAATAAAACTATCTGAATGGCACCCCTTACATTGTTTTAATGGGGACGAAATGAATAGATAACATGTAATGATGAGCTTGCTATAAAATTACTTTAGATCAGTAATGGGAATATGGAACTAGTTAAGTAATAGTACAGATGTACAGGGTGTGCCATTTATATGGATACACCTAAATAAAATGGAAATGGTTGGTGATATCAACTTCCTGTTTGTGGCACATTCGTATATGGGAGGGGGGAAACTTTTCAAGATGGGTGTTGACTATGTCGGCCATTTTGAAGTTGGCCATTTTGGATCCAACTTTATTATTTCCAATGGGATTAGGGTCATGTAACCCATCAAACCATTGAGAATTTCACAAGAAAAACAACGGTGTGCTTGGCGTTAATTTAACTTTATTCTTTCATGAGTTATTTACAAGTTTATGACCACTTATAAAATGTGTTCAAAGTGCTGCCCATGGATTGTCAGTGTCAGCTGGATTGTCAGTGCAACCCTCTTCTCCCACTCTTGACACACTGATAGCAACACCACAGAAGAAATGCTCTCCCGATCTGACCCCCTTAGACTTTTATCTTTGGGGTTATCTGAAGGCAATTGTCTATGCTGTGAAGATACAAGATGTGCAGCATCTGAAACAACGGATACTGGAAGCCTGTGCTAGCATTGCTTCTGCGGTGTTGCTATCAGTGTGTCAGGAGTGGGAGAAGAGGGTTGCTTTGACAACCCAACACAACGGGCAGCACTTTGAACACATTTTATAAGTGGTCATAAAGCTGTAAATAACTCATGCAAGAATAAAGGTTCTTAAAACCAAGAACACCATTGTTTTTCTTGTGAAATTCTCAATAAGTTTGATGTGTTACATGACCCTCTTCCCATTGGAAATAATAAAGTTGGATCCAAAATGGCCAACTTCAAAATGGCCATCATGGTCAACAACCATCTTGAAAAGTCCCCCCCTCCCATATACTAATGTGCCACAAACAGGAAGTTGATATCACCAACAATTCCCATTTTATTTAGGTGTATCCATATAAAGGGCCCACCCTGTACAGTGAGCTCCAGAAATATTGGCATCTTGGCAAGCTTGGTGATTAAGGTTATGGAACCTGGATTATAAAATATATAGCCTACTGAATAACACATTTAATATAAGTATATTCATGCTAAGGAATCCCTTATCAAAACTATGTATCACAATTACTGACACCCTTGCATTTAAGATTTTGCACAGCACTGAGTCGTAATGCATGTTGAGACTGGGGAATACGAAACAAGGAATCTGAGACACTCCTCAGTACAGAAAATCTCTAGTTTCTTCAGGGCCTTAGGTTCTCTCTTGAGGACTCACAGCACAATTTGATCTCATTTAATTGGTGTATTCTCCCCATATTAATGAAAGATTAAAGGGAATCTGGGCCCTGTGCTGCCTCATTTTTCTGGCCTTGTGCAACATACGGTATTATGAATAAAAAGATATTTAGCCATATAGAAAATACATTTTAATGCTTGATTTCTGAGAGTCAACATATTTTTATCTCATTTCCTGTGAGTGTTTTCTACTCTTTCCCATAAAGATGAATGACTAAGGGAATTTGGCTTTTGTGCCATCTCACATTTGTACATGCATCTTTTAGTCAAGAAACTAATACTGAAAAGTTGCTGTATCTTACATTGTATGTTTGAGCTATTGCATGCTGCTTTCTGACACCAAAATAGCTACACAGAGCAATGTATTAGATCAAGTCATGTGGGAATAAGCGTCTCCACAGACCCGAGAAAGCTGCAAGTACTGGCTGCAATAACAGATAACAACTAATGGACTAGGACAAACAAAGGATGCAGATAGAGACGGAGATGGGTACTAACGCATTGTGTTTATTGCATTTACTTAAAGAGGCTTTAAAATAAATTGCATTTTTTATGGTAAGAGTATTTGTAGTTGCGATAACAATTTTTATTCTTACTTGAAACAAATTTAATACATCCTGCTTCTCATTGTATCTTCCTGTAGCTGAATTCCAAATGTCATTCTATTGCTCACATAGCTTATGATTAGAATACAATGATTACAATACACACTTGACTTGGGAGTCAAGTCTCAAATCCTAAACTTCAAGTCTTATTCAAGTCACCAAGTCCCAAGTGGAGTGTTTTCAATGTGCTATCATCCAAACTAAACAGGCTAACAAAGTAACTATTTATAGCCAGAATTTGTGCAGTAAGAAAAAAAGCAGTAATATAAACAATATGTTGGGAGAGAGTGCCATTCACATTGGCTAGTGATTGTTCATCATTAGCTCGCTAAGTTAGCTAGCTAGCTTGCTAGCTAATTACTATGCAAACTATATAAGGACAGACTTACCATGCTTTGTGTAGCCTCAAAAGATACAGCACTATACAAGCAATAAAAATGTTAGGCAATTCAACATTATATTAACGTTTGGAAATAAATCGTTACCTTAAAAAATGGATTTGTGGAAGCTCTCGAGTCTTGTCAAGTCTTAAAGCCCAACTCCTATTCCAGCTCCAACTCTGACGAAGTCCAGTCGCAAGTCTGATTTCATTTTGTCTAGTCGAGTCGAATGTCATCAAATTCAGGACTTGAGTTGCGCTCGGGTCCAAGTCGTGTGTTTTTTGGGTGTACACAAACTTTTGGTGATTAAAAGTTTGTGAACCCTTTAGAATTTTCTATATTTCTGCATAAATATGTCGTAAAACGTCATCAGATTTTTACACAAGTCCTAAAAGTAGATAAAGAGAACCCAGTTAAACATATGAGATAAAAATATTATACTTGGACATTTATTTATTGAGGAAAATGATCCAATATTACATATTAGTGAGTGGCAAAAGTATGTGAACCTTTGCTTTCAATATCTGCTGTGACCCCCCTGTGCAGCAATAACTGCAACTAAACGATTCCTGTAACTGTTGATCAGTCCTGCACACCAGCTTGGAGGAATTTTATCCCATTCGTCCGTACAGAACAGCTTCCACTCTGGGATGTTGGTGGGTTTCCTCACATTAACTGCTCACTTCAGGTCCTTCCACACAACATTTCAATTGGATTAAGGTCAGGGACTTTGACTGGGCCATTCTAAAACATTAACTTTATTCTTTATTCTTCTTTAACCATTCTTTGGTAGAACGACTTGTGTGCTTAGGGTCGTTGTCTTGCTGCATGACCCACCTTCTCTTGAGAATCAGTTCACTGACAGATGGTGGACTCATGAACATTAACATTAGCCAATGTGAGAGAGGCCTTCAGTTGCTTAGAAGTTATGCTGGGGTCCTTTGTGACCTCACCAGCTATTACATATCTTGCTCTTGAAGTGATCTTTATTGGTCAACCACTCCTGGGGAGGGTAACAATGGTCTTGAATTTCCTCCATTTGTACACAATCTGTCTGACTGTGGATTGGTGGATTCCAAACTCTTTAGAGATGGTTTTGTAACCTTTTCCAGCCTGATGAGAATCAACAACTCTTTTTCTGAGGTCCTCAGAAATCTCCTTTGTTCGTTCCGTGATACACTTCCACAAACATGTATTCTGAAGAGCAGACATTGATAGATCCCTGTTCTTTAAATAAAAGAGGGTGCCCACTCACACCTGATTGTCATCCCATTGATTGAAAACACCTGCCTATAATTTCACCTTCAAATTAACTACTAATCCTAGAGGTTCACATACTTTCGTCACTCACTAATATGTAATATTGGATCATTTTAATCAATAAATAAATGACCAAGTATAATATTTTTCTCTAATTTTTTAAAACTGAATTTTCTTTATCTGATGATGTTTTGGGTCATGCTTATGCAAAAAGTAGAACATTATAAAGGATTCACAAACTTTCAAGCACCATTGTATGTCCTTGCTTCATTCTGAGTTTTACCTTGCGTGTTAAATGACTCAAGGAAAGACAGCTTTATTTATATAGCACATTTCAAAGACATCAAGTGTCAGTCAAAGTGCTGCAAAAGAAGATAAACCAAAGTAAAGAATATTTAAAGTTAAGACCCAAACAAATTTCCTATTCTAAGATTGAGCTTAGACAATAAAAACTAATAAAAAATTACTAAAATAAAATCAATAAAGTGGTTGTACTACTATACAAGTGCCAGATGCTAAATATTTTAATTAAAGTATTTAAACAAAGGATTCTGAGAATGTAGTACACATTAATATATAATTGTCAGAGGGGTTCACCCCTGGTCTGCTTGTACTACCAGATACAGAGGAAACTTGGAAAGTGGAGGCCCGTGGAGGAAGTTGACAAATATAGACACAAATATAGATGAACTGAGAGCACTGGAACGTAACCCTGCCACAGGATGCCAACGAATGGCCATCAGACAAGTAGACGGAACCGTACTCAACCAACAGGAAGCCGGTATCTCAGACACAGAAATGAACTGGGAACTTTTGCTTGGTGGAAAGCATGCATGACCTAGGAGCTTCTGCATGGTGAAACAAGATGGAATTTTCCTTATTGAGGGAATCCCTCACACACTGCAGAACTGATGCACAATCTGACCAACTCTGAACATGCCAACCAACTCTGAACCAACTGAGCCACCCTGGTTCATATCCCACCTCTCACACAGCATATGCTGGTCTTTGTTTGTTTTTTAATTTTATTTTTTTAATTAGTTTTTTTTTTGTATGGAGCTTTTCAGGTTTTCCAAAGGCTACTGCATAAATCTGCATCAGATGTCAGTAAGTATTGGGGTTACGACAAACACTTTTTGTTTCAAGTATTCATTTATTACTCTAATTATTCATTTATATATCTAATTATGGGACTGGGGTAGCCTAGTGGTTAAGGTACTGGACTATCAACCATAGGGTCCAGGGTTCAAATCCAACCTCTGCCAAGCTGCCACTGTTGGGTCCTTGAGCAAGGCCCTTAACCCACAATTGCTTGGATTGTAGGACTGTATCAGTTGTAAGTCGCTCTGGATAAGGGCATCTGCTAAATGCTGTAAATGTAATTAAAGTAATTAAAGTAGTCCTAGACCTCTGGATGTAGGATTACTATAATAAATTATAACATGATTATAACTTATACAGATTTTTTAAATAATACCATCGTCAATTATTACTATAAGCTGACTATAAGCTTCTGTTATATGTTTTAAGTAAACAGTCTTTCTGGGGTTTTTTTCTCAGTGCAGGCAGGAAGATGTCAAAATTATTCTTCATAATACAGATGCATTTAAAATAAACTTGGAATAATATGATTATATACTTACTTGTTTCAGTGTGATGCCTTATTTATTGCAATGTAGCACCTTAAATTTCTTAACTAAGCAAAATCTACTTTGTACTGCTGTATTAAAGTTCACTGACTGAACGGTGTGCTTGTTGATTTTTTTTTTTTAGAATTGATTCATTGCTAATAAGGAATCTGAACTGTGATGAAAAAAATACATAGTTGACCATGAATACATAATTGTCTTTTTTTGTGAAAAATTACCTAATAACATGCTATTGAAGCAAAGGTGCCCCAGCATTACACTTTATAAATGTCAGTGCAACTCTTACAAACAAAATTACTTAACATTTAGCGACCAGTAATGGGTTGTCGACAAGCCATTTTGCTGTACTGACATTTTAGATCAGTGCCCAAACATAATGGGCAATGGATGCAGTTTTTGGATGAAGGGTATGCAGAGGGAGAGAGGGAAGAGAAATGGTGAGACAGCAAGGGAAAGAGAAAGAATCATGCGGGAAGAAAAATGGCCATTGTCAGACACAAGGATGTGGTAAATGGTGCTTCGTTGGCAGTAATTTGCTAATCACAGAGTGGAAACAACTTAGATTAAGAAGGGGCATGGATGTAGACCTAATAAACATTTAGACTATTAATTACCTTGTTGTCAAAGACAAATAACATTTATTTTCATGGTGGACACAACAACAATCCGGTTCATCTGGGTGGAGTTACAGTCATTTTTCACCTGAAAATATGGATGTTTAAAGTGTAGAGATGTCTTCATTAGCAAGTAATTACCTGATTCATTCACTTTCTTATCCTGCAGATCCTTTACAGGGTCGTGGGTTGGTGCCTAACTGGCATAGGGCACAAGACTCCAAACAGAAATGACCCAGACCGCTCCACCTGGGGATTGAACCCAGGACCTTCTCACTGTGAGGCAACAGTGCTACCCACCAGGCCAAAGTGCCACCCAGGTAATTAACTGTTTGTGTTTAATTTATTATGGACTATAGCTATAATAATCAGTGTTTATACTTGGTCATTAACTATGAAGGCATTCACACAAACTAAAGTGGAAATGTTTGGAAACATTTTTTATATATTCAATGAATAACTGACAAAAAAATATTGATTTGCTGCAATGACAAGAGCATTTATTGGCTGTAAATGACAGCTGGTCAAAATAACAAAAGAAGATGCAGTGTTTCAGATCTTAATTAATAATACTACTAACACAAATAAAACAAGTTTTTATTCATGTTTAACAAAGCAATACAAATGTTTTAACTTGGGAATATTCTGAAATCTGCCTGTGTGGAGTTCTTCCTGTGTGTGTATGCATTTCCTCCTGGCACTCCAGTTTCCACCCACATTCCAAAGACTTGTTAGGTCAGTTGGCATCTGTCAGTTACCCAGTCTGAGTAAGGATGTGTGTGCATCTGCTGTTTGATGGACTGGTTCCCACCTAGTATGAGCTGTGCTGTCGATTATGCCCTGGTCTCACATAAGATGATCTGGATTAAGTTGGTATGGAATGTGAGTCAGTATTTAACTGTATTTAAGGGGTCTGACTTTTTTCTTTGCCTTGGAGCTGTACCGCTTCTCTACAGGTGCCTCAAATTCATAACTTTTGAGACTTTAATGAGCAAAGGGTTGTAAAGTTTGAAACACCACAGTGAATGAATACTATCATAAGAAAAAACCCTCTCGTCAATGTCAGCGAAAGAAATACAGACAGGAAGAAAAACCCATCTGATTTTTTGTCATTCCTTCGCTTTTCAGTGCTAAATGTCACTACGGGACTCACTGCAGCTGTCAGCAAGATGGAGATCTCATGCTGACAATGCGCTGAACTTTTTCGCAGTTTAAGAAGCACTAGCCTGGACTGTCCAATTCCAATCTCTGCTCAGCTCAGCTCATTAAGGCCCAGCAGTTCAGCGAGACAATGGGGAAGGGGGCTGAAGAGAATAGGCAGGGCATCTTTGCTATCCCCATCGTGCAGGCATCCGGAGGGGCATCTGGCAGGGCTGTGCCCCGGGCCAGCCTATTTGAGAAGGAAGCATGGTGTGGACGGGATGCTGTCTGCTGCCAACAGTTCGTCATTTATCACGGCTGAGCAGCAGGCGTCAGGTGGGCGGGTGATTAATTTCGCTTTACCACTTTCAGAAATAAGCACTATAAATCATCTTAAGCTTCTTGCACGAGGTAAATGACACGGCCACATGACAAATCTTTGCTGCATCCTGTACCACCTCTTACAAAAACCTACCACATGGCCCAAAAAAAGAAAAAAACAAAGAAAAAAATGAAATGCCGCCAAAAGGCAGGCTGAGGGATTGACAGAAACCTCCCAGAGAAACGGGGATTGATATAAATGTGACTGCTCTAATTATGCCAATCAGTGACGTAGCATGTAAGCATGCAGAAAGCATTTGTAAACAGTTTTCTTTTCTGTTCTTACCGACAGTGTGTCCATCCATTTGCTTCTGCTGGGTCCAAGAGAGGCACAGTGCTACTTGTGTTAAAGGAGGAATAAGACGTAATATCTTTAGCTGGAAATTCGAGTGTCAAGTGATAATACTGATTATTTGGAGTCATGTAGCAGCCTACCAATCAGTCTGCCATGTCATTAACTGCTTTGGTAGCATCCTAATTGAAGTTGCTGGGCTGTGAGTCACATTTCTTCTCCTTTTTCACAAAGTGAGTGCTAAGAGGGGTCTTGGATTTTTTTAACCAGTGCCCATATCTTGGTTGAAATTAATCATCCTCTCCTGAGACAATTCTCCCAGCACTCCTGTCTGGTCTATTTAATTAAGTAATGACTTTCAAATCAAACTTAAATCGCTTTAAAATGAAGTCACTCCTCACTTAAAGGACTTCAATACATAGACTTGCTGCAGTTTGCACTGTCTTGTACAATATCTCTTAATCTATTGTCTGCACTAGAAGATAAAGCTTGCAGAAGACAAACAACCGGAGATGCCAACTATGGTGGATTAATAAAAAGCCTCAATGTTTCTCCATAATGCCTAGCCACAGATACTATTTCTACTTCATATTATTCTCTCTACCTCTCTTTCTCTTTGATTTCCTCGCTATCCTTTCTATACTATCACCCAAATCGTTTCTATATCTCTAAGATATGGCCTGTTTCTAAATTCATATTCACACACACAATACAAAGAATGTCAGTCCCTTGTGAGCTTAACAAATGCCATGCAATCAGGGCTCCCCAGCCACTAAGCCTTGCCCACAACACTCCGTTTGGGCACAGAAGCAAGTGAAGCTAATCGATTACGAGAGTGTGCTTCCATGTGGCCATCAACCAATTGCAGTCCTGTTTCAGAGACATGGGTCTTGAAAGGAAATCACATTTTGCATGAAGAGAAGAAAGGAACAAGCCTAAAATGAAAAAAAAAAAAAAAATCTCAGTTTTTTTTAATAAATACACAAGGGAAGCCTCTGGTCTGAATACATATACATACAGTGAGGCAAAAAAAGTATTTAGTCAGCCACTGATTGTGCAAGTTCTCCTACTAAGAAACATGAGAGAGGTCTGTAATTTTCATCATAGGTACATTTCAACTATGAAAGACAAAATGAGAAAAAAAACCCAGAAAATCACACTGTAGGATTTTTAAATAATTTAATTGCAAATCATGGTGGAAAATAAGTATTTGGTCAATAATAAAAGTTCAACTCAATACTTTGTAACATAACCTTTGTTGGCAATGACAGAGGTCAAACGTTTCCTGTAAGTCTTCACCAGGTTTCCACACACTGTAGCTGGTATTTTGGCCCATTCCTCCATGCAGATCTCCTCTAGAGCAGTGATGTTTTGGGGCAACATGGACTTTCAACTCCCTCCACAAATTTTCTATGGGCTTGAGGTCTGGAGACTGGCTAGGCCACTCCAGGACCTTGAAATGCTTTTTACAGAGCCACTCCTTCGTTGCCCGAGCGGTGTGTTTAGGATCATTGTCATGCTGGAAAACCCAGCCACGTTCCATCTTCAATGCTCTCACTGATGGCAGGAGGTTTTGGCTTAAAATCTGATGATACATGGCCCCGTTCATTCTTCCCTTAACTCGGATCAGTCGTCCTGTCCCCTCTGCAAAAAAAGCATGATGTTTCTACTCCCATGCTTCATAGTAGGTATGGTGTTCTTGGGATGCAACTCAGCATTCTTCTTCCTCCAAACACGACGAGTTGAGTTTTTAACAAAAAGTTCTCTTTTGGTTTCATCTGACCACATGATATTCTGCCAGTCCTCTTCTGGATCATTCATATGCTCTCTGGCAAACTTCAGACGGGCCTGGTCAAATACTGGCTTAAGCAGGGGGACACGCCTGGCACTGCAGGATCTGAGTCCCTCTTGGCGTAGTGTCTTACTGTCTTTGTTACTTTGGTCTCAGCTCTCTGTAGGATCATTCATCACTTCCCTCCGTGTAGTTCTGGAATTTCTGCTCATTGTTCTCATGATCATTTTGACCCCACGGGATGAGATCTTACGTGAGGCCCCAGATCAAGGGAGATTATCAATGGTCTTGTATGTCTTCCATTTTCTTACAATTGCTCCCACAGTTGATTTATTCATGCCAACCTGCTTGCCTATTGTAGATTCACTCTTCCCAGCCTGATGCAGGTCTATAATTTTCTTACTGGTGTCCTTCTACAGCTCTTTGGTCTTGGCCATGGTTGAGTTTGGAGTCTGACTGTTTGAGGCTGTGGACAGGTGTCTTTTATACAGATAACGAGGTCAAACAGGTGCCATTAATACAGGTAAGGACAGTGGAGGACAGAAGAGCTTCTTATAGAAGAAGTTACAGGTCTGTGAGAGCCAGAAATCTTGCTTGTTTATGGGTGACCAAATACTTATTTTCCACCATGTTTTACAATTAAATTCTTTAAAAATCCTACAATATGATTTCCTGGATTTTTTTTCTCATTTTGTCTCTCATAGTTGAAGTGTACCTATGATGAAAATTAAAGACCTCTCTCATCTTTCTAAGTAGGAGAACTTACACAATCAGTGGCTGACTAAATAATTTTTTGCCCCACTGTAGATACATCAATCAGCCATAACATTAAAATCATGTGAATATTGTGTGGGTCTTGTACTGGCAAGACTTTGACCTGTCAAGACACGGGCTTCACAAAACCCAAGAAGCTGTGGTATCTGGCACCAAGCAACAGATCCTTTAAGTCCTGTAAGTTACGAGGTCGGGTCTCCATGGATTGGACATGTTTGTCCGGCGCATCCCACAGATGCTCAATTGGATTGAGATCTGAAGAAACTGGATGCCAAGTCAACACCTTGAACTCTCTGTCATGTTACTCAAACCATTTCTGAACATTTTTTGGAGCATAGCAGGGCACATTTTCCTAGTGAAAGAGCTGTCATGAAGCAGTCTACTTGGTCTGCAATAATGTTTAGGTAGGTGGTACATGTAAAAGCAACATCTATAACATCTATATGCCAGGACCCAGCGTTTCCTAGCAGGACATTTCCCAGAGCATCACACTGTCACTGTTGTTCACTTCACTTGTGGTTTTAAAGTTATGGCCGATTTGTGTATATGCACACAGTAGGAGCCAAATTTAATATGTTTCATATGTTTTTCATTACAAATCATTTAATAAACATAACAACATGAGTGAAAAATTATTTTTTGAGTTGACAAAAATATTGGTTCAGAATTTAGTATTTGGTAGGTTCCACCTTTTGCCTGCAGTGATAGCGTGGTAGTGAGCTGGCACGGACTCCATATGTCTGTGCAAAATTTGATGATCCATGTTATCTGGCATGACTTCACAATATTCCAAAGAGCATCTTGTGATGTTACTGAATGCTTGGCTGTCAGGTGACTTTGTCAGAAAATCCATGCCATTCACTCAAATTGTTATGCTGACTATTTAAATTTTTTAAATAATAAATATTGTATTAAATTTGCAAAGTAGAGAGCAAATGCAAAGTAGAAGCATTTTCAGTAGTGGTCTTAGCTCTCCTTTGTATTCTATATGGAGCAAATGCTTTATTATATAGACATATTATATTACCATAACATTTTAGTATATGCAGTGAGGAAACTTACTTTGTGGAGTTCCTATTTGATATGCGCATCCTCTCTGACGAGTTCTTGTTCCTGAAGTATTAATTAGCTTTAATAAATAAATGATTTTACTCCTCCTCAGCAGATGTGCTCTGAGCTTTCTGATGCAGACGATCTGTCAGGCAAATGTGTTGGATGGTACATAACTGTTATGGTGCTACCTTGATAAAGAAGCAAAGAGGTTTTTGAAAGTGGATTTTCAAGGTGCACTCTACTTTTCCTTTCTTTATAGATATATGAGAATTTATTCCATTCAGACCAAAATTTCATATTGTTATACATTTCTTACAGGTTAGAACACATGGAATGCACAGCAGTGTTACAAAAAAAGCTTTTTCCATGTATGGTTGTGTGTAAGTGTGAGACAGTGCACTGGGGGTATCTCAGAGGCTGGCCAAGGATTGCCATTGCCACAGGCAGAGGGCCAAGACCAGTATCAAGGAACGATGAGGGTGTCCCATAAAAATGCATAGCCACATGCTGCTTTCAGGGCTTTCATCTTCCCTCTGTCTGCCTACCCCCAAACACCTGGAGCATAGGGGTGTGTAAGCCGTGTGCACAATAGCAGTGATATAACACACACACACACACACACACACACACACACACACATTTGTCTTTCTATCATTGTGGGGGCTTTTCTACGGATTTTTCTACACTGTGAGCATATTTGGTCCTCACAATGATATATAAACTTGACCCACCCATGCACACACCCACACACAGGCACTCATACAAACAGCCTCAGCCAATTCGACTGGTCAGATCTCCATCTGCTTATTAATTTAGAAGCATTTGTAACCTCTTGGGAGAGGGAGAGATAAATGCCAGCAGCAGCAGGCCAGCAGTGAACTCATAAAACCTATTAAAGGAAGCTGTTCATCACCTGCATCAGCAAGCCTGATTATAGCTATGGCCAGCTGTAAAGCTTGACGGCCCTGTGCAGACTCACCCAGAAGCTTCACTGCACTTCAGGCTTACACAACGCACACATGACAACCTTCTGCCCCCATTACTGTGAGAGATGGGAACTCTGGCTCCATGGCAATATGTAGCATTAGTAGACATAGACAAATAGCGCTATCACTTTTTATGTTTGAGTGACAAATGACTTGCAAAACTTTTGTGTCTAAATATAATTTTAAAGGTAATTGTGCATTCTGTTCTCCCTCTTCCCCATCCCAATCTCCCCTAACCCAGACCTTGGCATTTTTCTCCCAGACCCCGAGCCACATCTGGACTTTTTGTCTGTCCCATGTAAGGCCAATCAAAAGTTAGAAATCAAATAAATAAGTGCACACCATGCATGCAGTACAGCTGCATTACTTTTCTTTTGAAGCAGACTGTCACTTTTTTTTCCAATTTATGTATATGCATGCCTACACACCGGCACAGTAATGTGAAGGACAGGTGTTTACGAGAGATACTGAGTTAGCTGTTACCCCTCAACAAATGTCAGCACATGCTGAAGAAAAAAAGATTGATACAGAATGTAGACCTTTTAACAAGACATGGACTCCTAAGTATTTATCTACAGAATACAAAGATAAAGTTGTACGCTCAATTTGTGAAGTATAGATCGCTGTGCTTAAGGATTACAACTACCACTACGTGACTACACAAACACAGAAATATAGGAAGTTGACTGATGCAGAGCAGGCACCGGCATCTGATGCTTTACTAGCTAAGCAGTAAAACCAGCCAGGACTTTTTACCAAGCTTCATCCATCCAGGGATGGAGCAGTCAAGAACAGTTATGTGATATCCCATAAAAACACAAAAAAAACATTTGTTTTGTTTTATGAAGGTTAAAAGTATGTTATGTTAAAAATCAAATGAAATAGCCATTTTAAGATTATTGTTTTTACTATTTTTACTGCTGTAAAAATACAGTGGTACCTCGGTTCTCAACCACCTCGGAACTTGTTGAATTCAGTTCTCGACGGATTTTGACTAGAAAAATATGTCTCGGTTCTCGTTGGTTGCTCGGTTCTCAGCGCACTTGCTTAAACTTGTATGATTAGTCGAGCCATGCGGCACTTTTCAGCCAAAACTTGATTCACGATTCATGATTCGCAATTCAATACACAGTGATTCAGTGGTACAGATTCACAACAGCGGGTGCTCAGGGATCTATACTTCACAAATTGAGCGCATGACTTTGTGTTCTGCAATGTTTTTCTTTATTTTACATCTACAGTACAGTATTCTTAGTGCAAATAAGTCTCCATAGGTCCTAAAAGGGTTAGTTTATAATAGCCAACAGAAAGCAAAACAGGAATTGTATGCTCCACAACACAGACTGCTTTTAGCTTAGCAGTTATGCTAGCGCCTGGAGTTTATCAATAGAGTAAGTGTTGCTTTCACTTTCTACTTTCAATCCATTATTTACTAAATTACATGAGCTTTTTCAACACTTTATTGTAAAGCTTTGTGTTAATGATTTTGGCCCACTGTAGATTAATGTAAGTGTTTTAAATATTGACTTAGTTATCAGTTCTTATCATAGGCTCTGCTATTGTACAATATAGGCCATTCTACAAACACTCATCAAACTCTTCAGTTCATGACACATTTAACTTATGATGGATTTGTTGGATCATATCCCCATCTTAAATCAGGGAGCACCTGTACAATACAATATAAAATGCATATAATACCTTATACAGTATGTATTTTCTGGGGGTCTTCAATTTACATTAGTTCTTATGGGAAAAAATTTGCTCAGTACTCATTCTCGGTTCTGGACAAGCTTTCTGGAATGAATTAATGACGAGAACTGAGGTACCATTGTAGTAGTTTACTGCTTTTACTTCTAACCCTACTCCACATGTTCATAGTCTTATAGTCCAGTAGCAGCTAATCAAAGCAATGAAATAAATTTTGAGCAGAATTAAATTCAGCCTGTTGGTACGGCCCTCCACAACAGTCCCAGTTTTTCATGTAGCTCATTGGTAAAATTAATTGCCCAGCCCTGTCCTAACCTATACCCTTCTGTTAGCTAAGTCTCATGAAAGTTGCCTTAGAAGGTAGGTGCTAACACATTCGTCCTTTAGGATTTGAAATACACCTTTGAATTTTTATATTGCTCCAATGCAGTGCCATCGGGCATCTGAACAACCTTGAAGAAGTGCACTAACACTACTATGATTCTATAATTATGCTGTCCTAAATGCTTGCAATTGGGTTGTGTTGCCCTGATAACAGAGGAATGCCATTCTTCCAACCAGGGCCATGAAATTTGCACTTTTGACTTCCAATAATGGATGGCTGTGGCACTGTTGGATTTCAAACCTGCAATCTCTTGACAAGAGGGCAAGGTGTAATCATTGACTGCACACACAGCAACATACAAGCAATCAAAATAGTATTTTAGACTAGTACACTTGTTGTGGCACATTCTTTTAGTAATGTTTAAGATATGATAGTGCTTTAGCAATCCCTGATGGGAAATTGGGCTGTTGCAGCAGTAAATATACAATACAGACAGCACAATAAGTATAGCAATAAAGTAAGACAACAATGTATAGTGTAAAATACAGAATAATAAAAACATATATAACTATATAATATAAATAAATATATAATTATGTTTAATAGCTAGCAGGCGTAATGAAAGCCTTCTAATTTCCTATGCAAGTAGCACTTGCTATCTATGTATTTTAACAGAAAAACAAATTTTATGTCAAGTCAAGTCAAGTCAGATTTATTTATATAGCGCTTTTTACAATGGAGCATTGTCTCAAAGCAACTTTACAGGTTTAGATTATCTCCTAATAACTACGTCCAATCTCAAATTGAGCAAGCCTAGGGCGACAGTGGCAAGGAAAAACTCCCTAGTTCTAGGAAGAAACCTTGGGAGGACCAAGACTCAAAAAGGGACCCAACCTCCTTGGGGCGGCGTAGATGATAAATCTAAGAGCGAACTAAAGTCATGGAGTCAAAGTTTGAAATAGAATGTGAAGTATGCACATCGACATTAAGTGGCCGGGGTATGATGATAAATCTAAGAGCGAAACTAAAGTCATGGAGTCATGGTCGAATAAAATGTGAATTATGCACAGTGGAAGCTCCATCAGATGTACATCATGTGTGGGGCCGGAACTGCCGGAAACACAGCTCGGAGAGAAAAAACAGAAAATGTAATTAGTTATTGATTAAGAGCACAGTGTCTATTAACAATCACTGATGCCATGTTCAATCACTGATGCCAAGTGTAGCATGAGACCCGGGCAGCATTAGCTATAGCAGCATAGCTAGAAAAGCTAGAAAGAGGAGAACTGGTAGGAAACACAGCCAAGAGGGATCACATGAGACATTGGCAACCCCACGAGCGGCAGAAGACAGCAACCCAACGTCTCTGATCACCATAAGACTCTTTGACTATGAACCCCCAGCTCTGCCCTTATTCTAAGGCAAGGATGCATGAGTCAAGATCACGAGGACCGAAGCCTAGTTCAGCCCAGACCGCCCACTCGACACTCCCGGCTAGCGGACAAGGCAGGCAGGCCAGACATGACTCCAGACTCCGGCCCCAGCAACCCAAACCATGCAACCTGGTCTAAATCTAGTCAAAAGCCTGCGTAAATAGGTATGTCTTTAGCCTATTGTGCAAACAATAAAAAAAAAACGTCAATTCATGTGAATAGAACCCCACTACAGATCACTGCAGAGATGATGTAGGGTCATGTACATTCAGATTTAAGCATTGCACAAGAAGCTGGCAACAGTTAAAGGACATAACTGGTATTTACTGCCTCTCATTACTGGCAATAGAGATAAAATGGCAAGCCCTCTCCCCCTTTCAGTTGGTTCTGTCTGTGTCAGCAAGGGAGAGCGTTGGACAGAGAGCTTGCACAGATGAGGATCCTCCTACATGGTTTTGCTCTATTAGAATATAATAGGCACCACTTCTCCTCCCCTTCTGCGATAACTTTTGCCTCAGTGTGTCTTCTTCACGCATCGAAGGCACTGTTTAAAAGCTCTTCCCCACAGAGAGGAGGGTGAGAAAAGGCAAGCGTAAGCTTCACTCAGAGACACAACCTACTTCATAATCAAACACATTATGAATTGTTGTTGGAATTAGGACAGCTTCTGGGGAACTGGAGGAACATAAAATTATCCAAATCCAATTAATCTTTTGTGAGAGCAAGATTCTGACATTTGGTGATCTAATTATAAATGTTACATACTGAATGGCAGAGTGGTTCTAATAATTAACAATTATCAAGGGAGAGGGGGGAAATGGTGACTGCATGGTGGACATGTTGGTATAAAACACTCAAATCATTACAGTCGCATTTTAAATTGCAATTATTAAATTAGTGCAAAATGCCATTTCATGCTGCCATTAAATTAGATGAATGCAGCCATTAACGCGTCTGTTGTTTAATCAGCCATTAAACAGTTGCTGTACTTGTATGCTACAGGTGTCACATATGGTTTGCATTGTCTATTTATTTGCATGACATATCCAGTTCAGCATTGTGGGACCAGATACCTCATCCCTTCATCTTGTAAAGCCATCAGGTAACGCTGTCCCTCAGTGTCCCTCTGACTCTTGGTCAGCAATTTGTCTTTATCTGAGAGAACTGAAGCCCTGGAGGCCTTTAAATCATTGCTTCTTTCTCAAAATAACCATGGCCAGTCACATCACCTGCTGTCATCTCTGGTCATCATATCAGAAAATTACTGTAGGCAAGAATGCTATGCAACAT
Source organism: Ancistrus triradiatus (assembly GCA_025084515.1). NCBI lineage: Eukaryota > Metazoa > Chordata > Actinopteri > Siluriformes > Loricariidae > Ancistrus > Ancistrus triradiatus. The sequence goes on along the minus strand of JAJAGP010000423.1, from coordinate 202,436 downwards.
TCTCAACCTGTGAATCTGCCGGACCTGTGAAAGTTTTCTGGCGTAAATAATGAGTCTGGACTGTTCGCGATTCTGATCCTCATGTCAAACGCAAACTCACATTTCTGTAATGGCAACCAAAGCTAAGTCTAGCTTCAACAGTGGGAAAAAATGACTTTTTCATCCCAATCGCAAGGCAGAGGTATCAGTCAGTGAAATGGATGAGTACTTAAAAAAGGTCCACAGCAGCACCTGGCCTCACTACAGGTGTGGCCAACAGGGGGCAATGTTGCTGTTTGGAATACAGAGCTTTCAGTTTGCTGCAGTGGGTGAGTGAACAGAGGAGGATGGTAAGGGGGAAAAAATGCTGCTCATTGAATGACAGGAGGAAGCTACAGTGATCAGCATTGATCCTGTGGCTCTGTCCTGTAGCTTGACCACTGCCCTTGTCCCCATGCAAGGCTAGTCCAGCTTTATCAAACTTACCCAATGACATTAGAGTCAATGCAAAGGCACCTGTTCAGCATTACTTTGTCCATCTGTCAATAACTCCTGCGTGCATAGTATCAACACAGACAGTCTACAGAATGCATGGAAGCGAACTATGTTGTGGAACCAATATGTTCCATGTTACCTTCACTCAAGGACTAGCAATAAGTTCAGCATATTTGAAACATGTGATGTCTGTTAAGATATAAGTAATCAGCAACAGAGGCAAACTGATATGCATCATCACAATTACCAGAAGGCAGCATAGTGGCACAGCAATGCTGGACCAGGATATGTAGGTTTCATAGTCATCTTGAGTTTGGCATGTTCTCAACCTGTATGTGTGCGGAAAAGTCCACACGAAACTGTGTGAGTGAAAGAATGGGTGATTACCTGCCCATGGTGCATTTTAGCCTTGTGCCAAGCGTTTTGGGGATTGGCTTCAGATCCTCCATGACCCTGGTCAGGATGAAGGGGTTATTGAAGATGAATGAATAAATAACAGTTATAAGAACGGTGCCTGCACAGACCAGTAATGGAAGATAAGCAGGCAACTGTGTGTTTTGCAGATAGCAATGCCACCGAGGCAGTTTTGTCTTTAAATCTCATCCTGATGGTTGAGGTAGTGACTAGACATATTCCTTTTTCATCGCCTGAGCACACACAAACACACACCCACCCATTTCAAACAAAATCTATAATCAAGATCTTGTGCTCCACCCCCTCCAGTGAGGCCAATTGGTATTCCAGAATATCCTCTGCCCCCTGTTGCGTCTCCAATCTCCAACCAGGAAAGAGAGAAAAGAATCCGCTAAGCCCTGGGATGGAAGATGGCTGACTGTGAATTAATGGCTGCAAGAACAAATGAACTCTGGGAGAGAGTTTATATCTATCAATACAAAGTAGCCAGGAGGACGACTACCTGCACTCCGATATCGATGCACCATACAGGTTGCTTGGGTTTACTCGCTGCTGGAGCTGGGCTGACTTTTAGTGTGGGCTGAATGAATAGGACAGCAGGCTGAGCGTCTCTCTCTGCATCAAAATGAGCTAGTGATGAAAGTCAAATCATCACAAGTCAACAGGTGCTATTGACTTGTGTTATTATAGATAATTGTACGTAGCTATGCCTGTGGTGTGAGGTAGTTACATACTAAATACAATATTCACATCTGAATATGGCCTACAAATTATAGTCAGTAAGCCTTATTTTATTTCCATAGAAATGAGAAAAGCCTGTTTGCATTTCTCAGTGCAATTTTATCAGCTATGTCTCTGCATATACAGATTGTCTTGCTATGGCTCAGCACAACTGCAGGCTGTATTACACATATGTTCTGACTGCACACATTTATATGACAGTTTAACATGGTTATTTGTAAGGCAAGAGTAACAACGTAGGTGTTACACAAAAAGAACCTGCAACATGAATTCAAGGACTCTGGTTTAAATTAAATTGATATTTTGCTTCAGCATTCCTTCAGTGCTTAAAGAAAAAGTAATCTATGTGGCAGAATCTCCCAAGGTTTCTCTCTTTACATCTTTACATATAGGGAGTTTTTCCTTTCCACTGTCGCTCAAGGCTTTCTCAGTTAGGACTGTGGGCCTAGATATTTATAAAGCTGCTTTGAGACAAAGCGTCACTGTAAATAGCGCCAGACATCGGTACCTTGGCTCTCGCTAATTCATTCAGAAGGCTTGTCGAGAACCAAAAATAAATTAGCTTGGTACTCATTTTCCCATAAGGAATAATAGAAATTTAATTAATCTGTTAGAGAAAATCCATACTGCATAAGGCATTATACTGTATGCAATAATGGAGTTGTATTGTACAGGTGCTCCCTGATTTACAATGGAGATACGTTCCTGTATTCTGGAGCATTCTGTTCATGTTTTGCTTTCAGTTGGCTCTTCTAAATGATTTTTTTAGGGGCCATTGAGACTTATTTGCACTAAGAATACAGTAGTGTAGATGTAAAAATAAAGAAAAACACAATAAATACAGAGGACATCTTGTTTGCTATTGTGAACCTGAATCAATGAATCACTGTTTACTGAATCGTGAATCACAAATCATGAATCGTGAATTGTCTTTTGGCTGAAACAAGTCACGTGGCTCGACTCATCCCAAGTTTAAGCAAATGCACCGACTACCGAGCAACTGACAAGAACTGAGACAAATTGTTCTATTCAAAATTCATCGAGAATCAAATTTGATGAGTTTCAAGGTGGTTGAGAACCGAGGTACAGTAAATAAATTTGACTTGACTTGACTTGAAGTACCATCGCAATCAGGGATGCCATGGGGAGTATTATTTTCTATCATAACTAATGTTATATTTTTACAATGTACATACAAAACTAATGGTTTATTTTTTTTTTATTTTGTTTTGGCAAAAATACAGCCTCTGTATCCAAACCCCACCTCGACCCTACCTCACCATACTTTACACTACCCTACCCTAATAATAGTTTTAGAATTTCTGGAGGAGTGTGCATTCCTTGAGGTATATTTTCCACACTGCCTGTGACTGTTGCTGGTGACGAGAGCTTTCTTGCCATACTGCCCATTGAAAGTCCTTTGGCTAGACATCTGGACTTCAAAGACTTGATGTTAGCAAGACTTGTCAGTGATGGGATCATGGTGAGTAAGGCATGCTGTGTTGGACATACATCGGAATTGGGAAGTCAGAATTGACTCATTGAGTTGAACCTCATTATGTTTCTGCTACAAAGTGGGAAAGTACTGATGCTTCTATAAAATAGTTTTTTGTGTTGCTTTGCACTGCCCCAGCACTACCCCAATTCCATAAACTGATTTCTGGTCAACATGGTGACTGGTGACATGGTCAACATTTTTAACTATGCTGTTTAAGCAGCCATGCTAAAATTCAGCCACGTAGGAACTGCACACTATGAGCAAGGGCCAGTGATAAAATATAGTGTCATCATCAGGCCTTTCATTTCTAATTACATATTGTTTTCCATTTAGCATTTTCATTTTTTGCTGCTTTTTTTTAGTTCCTATGCATACTTCAAAAATTTGCTGCTGATTTTATTATTTTGTTTGTCACTGTATAGATGATAATGGTAATATATTTTCATTGAAGAGGTTAATATTTAGTTAAGTAATATTTATTTTAAGTTGTGCATTATGATAAGATAATTTTCCAATCAATTACCATTAACATTACAAGTAAGTGTAAAAGATGGCTTTTAGCATATTACCTACAGAGGGTTTCAGTCTGCAGGCTGTTGCAGGGATGTCTTCACAGTGTTATATTTTCAGCGTTGGGGTGGCCTGATGTGGTGATGTGGTGGGGTGGTGGTAATATTTTGCAGGGGGCTCAAAATCACTGGTGTTGTCCCTGCTCACGATCATAGCATGAAAATCCCAGAAAAATATGCTGATTACATCCTAGTCCAAAAACTCATGAACTCCAAGGAGGACAACAGTGTTAATGGATGATTCGGAACACTTCACTGTAATGATTTTGTACATTTATTTTCCCTCTGAGTGACTGATAACGATTCTAAGCATATTTTCAATGCAGGTATGTGCCATGTAACATCTGCATTATGTTCTGTGAAAGAGGACATTGATCGAAGTGGACGTTGACCTGACCTTACCATAAGTCACATAGTAATTTAGATACTTTGCACATAGTGTTTTATTTTAATCAATGATATTAATTATGAAAACATTTACAACAATGCTATACTGTAAAATCCAGTAATTCCTATCTTTTCATATTTTATAAAACTTGAAACACTTACTGAAAATGAAAATGATATGTTTTTTCTTACTTTCAAGAATGCAATTCTCTTTTCTGTCAGCAGGTGTCACAAAGGTTTGATCATACCAGTTTTATGTCATTCATATATGAATTACATGAGACAGATTGTTATGTCCTATTAAAATTCTTAAGGCTTCTGTTGTTAAAGCAAACGGACGTTGTTTGGATGGACGTTAATCGGGACAAACCTGTATTGCTCTGTATTGTTAGGTTTTGTTTATATTTCTAAATAATGCAACCTTTGTTCTTCTAGTTTTGGGTGTTTCGCTGCAGGCATACAACTGTAAACACTGACCTTATAAATAAGAGACAGTTCTCGGCTTAGCATTTGCAGTAGGCTACCTTTAAAAGATACAATCAATTTAGCAGGTGATGAACTCAAAATCAATAGTGTTCAACAGCATGGAATTAAAACACAGGTTTCTGAAGGCTTTTTGTATTAACTATGCTGGGAAGCTTGAACTTTTGTGAACCAAGAAGACCCAGATAAGAGCACCATAGCTGTTTTGCTGTCAGCTGAGGTCATGCTCCAGTGAGTTTGCTTCCCCTGTTTCCATAATGATTAAAAAAGTTCTCACCCCTAAACAAACCAGTATGTGAAGTTAAGGGTAATCTTAGAACTTTTTTTTTCTAACAACTTCACTGTGTATGTCCAGTGGTTCACTCCACTCATGCTCCAATTTCAAATATTTCACTAGCTGTGGAAAAAGTCTGTGGTCTGTGAGTAGGTGATGGGCAGAGAGAAATTGAGTGAGGCTAGAGCTGCAGCTTTGACTCCCAACAACACAAAAAGCCGTGGAAAAAGCCGGAGGACTAAGGCAGTAAATCCAGCCTGATCCCTGTGACCTAACTGGACTTCACAGATCTCTCTCATCTGTCCACTGAAAGAGAAGGAGGCCTCTGGCACTGTGTCGTACGTGGCATGAACTTATTTAATTACCTGTGTCTTTTCCATGCTGTCTGAATGGCAACTGCAGATATCAAGCATCATGGTGTCCCTATCTAAGGGATGTTACTAGGATGTCATCTGTGGGTGGGCATTTGAATTATTTGGGAAATGTTGATTTTCCTAACTAAGGTATATAAATAAGGGCAACATTTAATTCTGAGAAGGGGCACAAGGAAGAATCATACATTTACAGCATAAATATTAGGGAGTCCGGGGCCTTTACCCCATGAATAAAAATAGAAAGACAATTTTAACTCTGATGAGCATTTGTGGTGGCCTAGTGGTTAAGGTGCAGGACTATGAACCAGAAGGTTCAGGGTTCAAATCCCACCTCAGCCAAAAGCTGCCATTGTTGGCTCCTTGAGCAAGACCCTTAACCCACAATTGCTTGGATTGTAAGTCTGTATCAATTGTAAGTCGCTCTGGATAAGGGCGTCTGCTAAATGCTGTAAATGTAAATGTAAATGTAAATTTGTATGAAGCAGAGAGAAAAAAACTTGTGAGAAAAGTTTGGTTTGGATCTAATGCCCAGGGCCAAGCTGCAGGGCCCGTTTGATGAACATTTGTATGATTATCCTGGATTCCGCCTAGAATAGATCGCTGTCAAGGCCCAATATAATTAACATTTACGTGCAATTAACATGCAATTAAACATTTTAAATTATTTTTCTTTTTATTTATTTTTGCTTTGTGATGTGTACAAAATAAAGTAGCCTTGTTTTAACACTGTGTATGTCCAGATACAGTATAAAGATTTGACAATAATCAAGTTTTATGGTGGCATTTATGATTACCTAAATACCATAACCGAGTCATTTATATTCCTATGTTCGCCTAAAGGAATGAATTAAAACGTACTAATAACACAATTTACAAGCGACACGTTACAAATGGTGATTAAAATACATTGGCCTTGAACAATGGAAATGACTACTTACACAATGCAGCTAAATGTAATATGTTATTTATTACAAGCACTATGATGCTTGTTTGTTAGTGTCCGCCAAGAGCTGCAGCCGGTGGCTCAATCCCAAATTTCTTTTTCCAGAACACAGAGTGCACTAAGCAGCCGTTAACTCAAAGCGCATGTAGTGCACCTACGTAGGGAGGAGTAGGTAGTTTGAGGTAGAACCTTAAGTCAGCCGTAATTCCGGAGCAAGAACTCTTTTGAGCAGAGCCGTAACTCCGCATTATTCCGACAGCTGTGCTTAATCGTGTTTTGCAGATATTTACAAGCGGTGCATTTTTGATGACCAATAACAAAGTTAAAATAAACTATGAATGCTCAAAAAGTGGGTATAACTTCGGGCAATGCTCCTGGGTTTTCTCCAACATCTGTCAGACGGACTACTTTCAAATACACACTAAAAGTCACAAATCATGGCCAATCATAATGTTTGCTGTTTGCTATTTTTGCTATTTGGTTCTTGTAATGTGGGCAAGAAGATAAAAAGAGACTCAATTTTAAAAAGGCTAATCCATCCATTGTTGATGTTAGCGCTCATAATGTCATACGAATTATTAGAACCAAGCCAGCCTTCACTCTTGGCTGGCAATAGAGTGACGACAGATGGCACTGATGGCTCATGTTCTCAGTGGAGATCTCCATCTCATCCTTATCCCCCATGCAGTCATGAGGTCATTCAGGTGAACTGAGAAGGAAATGTGGCATTCAGCATGTTGGAAAGCGGGCACATCGAGTTGGCAGTGAGATTTACACCCACAATAACAAATGAAAGCCACAAGTGGAATTACCTGTCTGGAGGCCTCTCCTCATTAAATGCTATCTGAAACGGAACCCCCGTAACAAATGGACGTGGCTCCTATGCTGGTGGTTATCTGAGAGGGGCATACATCAAGGAGGACGTTGTTAACATCAACCGTCTCATCTGGTGGATTGTGAAATAAACGGCAATGGAGCTTGCAGTAACACGGCGCGACGGCAAGCGCCGCCTAATGGGACGAGCAGTCTGCGCTGCAGGGACGTAATGGGCTGAGACATCATTTTTCAACCAGGGAGCGTGCTTGTGTTAAGATGTCGCAACATTGCCATTTGTAAATGTGGGTGGCGAGATGTCACGTTTATCTGAGGTTAGGCAGGGACAAATTCAGCCTATTAGACCTGCAGCATCTTGCCGACCTCATACTGAGCACCCTGGTCTCGATCTGGAGAAGAATCGTTCTATGGAGCTCCAGCGTTCGTAATCTATCGCACCATCCGAGCCACGCTTTCCACACACTTCTTAAATGTGACCTAGCATGGATGTGGCGGCATGATTTTATAGGTCAGCAGACACAAGCACTTGATACCGGAGCTATTCTGAGTGATGACGGGAGAAAGTTGCCAGTGTGGAGAGCTGTGATTTACTGGCTCATCCAGCTCTGTAATGAGGAGTAATTCTGCTTTGACACCCCCCCACCCGTTTTGAATGCGAAACAGCAGCGCGCTCAGTGCTTCTTCACCATGTCTCCTGCAGGAAGGGGTGACCTGACAACCGTCTTATTAACTGCAGGATCCTGCATGTGTCTTCATTAATAGCCTATTAAAACCGACATGCAGAATATGAGCAACTGACCTCTCTTCCCCAATATCCGGGGAGGAGATTAGGAGAGACTTGGAAGATTTATGCATCCGGAAGGGGAAAAACCAAGTTATTTAGCTGAAGTTCAAAAACTAAATAAATCCTCATTAGATGGAAGAGGAAAAATGTCGCAAATCACAGCATTATGTTCAACAAAGTAGATTTGAATAAAAAGGCATGGTACAGCCATAAGCCTTTATAGACAACAACAGCATATGCAAGAGAAAAGAAAATTCATTTTCTATAAAGCCATATGACTCGTGCATGGTTCAAAACCTCAATAGTCACAAGGTCAGATGCAAAACAGGCGTTTTTTCGATCTTTCCCACAAGGCATTTAGTGCATTTCACAGGAAGTGACACTAATATGGCCGAGTAATTATAAAAACGACTGTTAGACTACATTTCAAAAACTATATTTAGACTCACCTCATATAGATTTAATTGAATATGATTAAATGAAATGAATTTCATTTATACAAATGTTGATTGTAGCAAAGCAAATTTTTCATAAACAGCAAACAAAATAAATGCTGTTATAATACTGCCTATAAAATACATTCCTAATTAGAAAATTAAATTAAGACTCCTTAAGACTATGCTATTTAAACACAAAAAAGAAAAACATTAGCACAGAAAGAATAATATATGCAAAACTCAATGCTCTGTTGTTTTTTTTCTGTACCCCTTTGCAATCTCATGGGAAAGCAAGTCAAATACCATCTCCCACCCTGAAAACGATGCAGAATCAAAGACGACAGCCTCTATTTCTTCTTAAGGCTTAATTAATTGCAGCCCAGCTGAATCCACGCTCCTCTTTTGAATGTCTCCACTCCAGCAAGGCCAAAAGCATCAAAGAGCTAATTTCCCTGAGTCTGTTTGCACAACACACTAGGGAAAAAATTTGTTTAGCCCTTTTCTGGAATTCATTCACTATGCACATAGCCCTATTAGCTTTATGGCATCACTTTGTCAAACTGAGGACAAAATTCAAACTTTAGCATCTTTACTCAAAGTTTTATGGACCAATTCCTAATCAATCATCAGTTCTTGGTATGTTCACAGGATGGCACTGTCCAGAGATCCAGAGGTCCTCAGTTCGACCCCACACTCTGCCTCTGTGGAGTTTCCATGTTCTTCCCATGACTGCATGGGTTTTCTCTAGGTACTCCAGTTTTCTCCCATCTTCCAGAGATTAAAATCCAACTGAGCCCGGTTACCTTGAACCATGACAGAGCGCAATTGTCCCCCTTCCCCTGCTGGCTTGCACTCACACTGCGCCTCAAAACACAATGTGCTCCAACACGCTTTCGTCCTCACTTGAAGACATGCCCACACAACACAGCAGACTTTATGGTTGGATGTACTTTGTGGCAGTTTTTTGGTTTCGTTTTGGGCGGGCTGACACAGTTGTCTTTTACACCTTATAATTAATGTAATGATTATGCAACACACTGATTTTTGGCTGCTGATGCTGCACATATAAGAACAATTTTACTGAGGTGATCACACTACATGCGTGCCGTGCCTGAGTCCAGGGAACTGTGCCTGGGCCACCTCTTCAAGCATGACCAAGTGCGGTAATTGGTTGTTCTAAATTGATAACTTTATTGTGAGTACATTTGACTAGTATCGTTGAAACCCTACTGAATGACTGAATTGATTCTGATGTGAAATAAATAAATAAATAAATAAATAATACATAAATAGACATTATGTTCACATCCTAAAATGATTCTTTATGGATTGCATTGGATATCGAATTAATCTGTTTAATCTTAATCTAATTTGCATTTATAATTGAATAGATTGTGCATGTAGATAGTGGGCTTGTTGTGTGTGATTTACAAAGGACAACTGCATAAACAGCAAAGGAGGTTGTGAAAATAATATTCAAATTGTGTTATTCTATGTCCTATTTGTTTTATATTTCCCATGGCAAGGTTAAGGTCTCTCAGAAAGAACAGGATTACAGATGTTGAGACGAATTAGGAAAAATAACGAAAAGAGATAATCAAAACCTACATTTTTTACAGAACGCATTTTCCTAGATTGCCTTCATGTAGTCTTATCCGTACTACAGTATGCATTTCTTTCTGTCCAGGGTCATGATGTGGCCGGAGCCTAATCCGAAAACACTGAACATGAGACGGAAATACACTACTGTCTGTTTTGGCGTGAAGAGGCTCAGACTAAATTCTGGATCTGGAGCAATGCAGTGTCAACATTTATCTGCTGTGCCACCATGTCACCCAACTACGTAAACAGTATGCCACATTGGTATATGTTAAATAGTGTTGTTTTTAGTTTGACATACTCCACACAGGGAAAGTCCAGAGCGGAAACTAAACCAGGATTCTCTGGGACGACAGTGTTAACCTTTACCCTGTTCTCTAATAGCCACAACCCCTACAGAAACATACCAGGTACTATTTGGGATGGTGGACCATTCTTCTCACAACACCTTTAATTCTATTCCTTCACACTTAAAAGATGCTGACTCTGGCTTTTGGACTAAGATAATAGTCTGGATGTTTTTTTTTATTTTGAGTCCAGTGCACACAGCAATCACAATACACATTTCTGCTGTGTGATGGTCCATTCCAGATGCCTCCGAGCCCAGAGGGTATGATGCTGCTTCTGAACATTGTTAATATATGCCTTCTAGTAAAGTTTTAAGTGGCATTTGTGAATATAAGTCTGTATTTTAGTGCTTGACAAAGGTTTGCCAAAGTAATTCGTTTTCCATGTGGTTTTATGAGCTCTTGATGAATGACGGTTCCTGATGCGGTGCTGCCTGAGCGATCGGAGATCACTGGTCCTCAGTATAGGCCTGAGCCTTTGCCATTAATGCACTGAAATTCCTCCAGATTCCTTGAATTGTTTAATGAAATTATGCACTGTAGAGGAAGAAATATGCAAATCCCTTCCAGTATTAGTCTAAGGAACAATGTTTTTAAACAATTCATTAATTTTCTCATACATTCATTGACAAACTGGGTAACCTGTGCCCACCTTTGCTCCTCAAAGGCCTTTTATGGATACTGCTTTTGTAACAAATCATGATTGCAATCACATGTTTGTTTCACAACATTATTTAGTTTTTTTAACTTCATTACTAGCCCTAAATTGCCCCGATCCAAAATTTTGTAATGCTTTGCATGCCTGAAATGGAGAAATGGATGTATATGAACAAATTAAATGAAGTTAACCAGATAAAACATGAGAAATCTTGTTTTCATGCTGTCTGCAATGAAAAAAGTCAAAGTAAATGTACGGCAGACTTTTCCCCCAGACTCTTCAAACTTTGTATGATTTGGGGGTGAAATTGGAATAAGGCCTGCACATAAGGGAGTTTTTAGAAAAAAAAAACATGTTTGTGATATGTAGCTCAGCAAGTAGTTATACTTTTGTGTATTTTTGGCTGTGCTTTGGTAGCTTTGTTGACCCTCAAGCCTTCACCAGGGCTACTGTGCTGGAGGTTTTTAGCTTTTGTTGAGAAAAGGTGAGAAGTAGATACAGTTTCAATGGGTCCATCTGTGTGCTGCGGCCTATGCCACTGTGTGTGTGTGTGTGTGTGTGTGTGTGTGTGTGTGTGTGTGTGTGTGTGTGTGTGTGTGTGTGGTGTGTGTGGTGTGTGTGTGTGATGTGTTAGATCCTATGAGTTAATCCCCAGAGAGCTCACTGCCATACAGACTACACTTGTTTTATTATGGTTAGTATAGTGCAAGGCAAAGGACAGCTTGGGGAACTGTTTCGCCCACATTATGTCTCTGTTCTTGGGTTCATCTGGAGCAGGTGAAGGTCACCATCATCCAGTGAGGGAATATCAAAGCCCCTATGTCCATGTGACTCAGAGTCTCTGTGAGTCCCTCTCTCTCTGTGTCCCTCTTAAATCAGCTCCTAGTTTCGTCCCTTTGGACCAGTCAAGGTGTTGCTTACAGATTTCACATTCTGTAGAGGCTTTAGGCCAACAAATAAAATACAGATGGTGTGTATACAATGGAGAAATACATTTCAATTACTGTGAAAAATGTGTCATCCAAAAGCAAGAACTAAACAACAATAAAAAGAGAGTTTCTACAGCAGTGTGATGCATGAATGGGAAAGTGATTGCATTGATTTGAGGGTAAAAGACAAGTATTCATGTGTAAGCATGGAGATAACCTTCATTTCACTCATTCATTAGCTCCATTAGCTTATAGACTCATACTCATGTTGGCTTTTGATCAAGTTGATTGATACCTACTAGGAGTATTCTGCAAGTTACATGTATTAACTACTGCTGAATGAGCTGTGCAATCTGTTCTATGTGCTTGGCTGCTTAACCGAAATAAACCTTGACATAATTGCAATAGAGGAGCATGAGAGTGGGGGCGAGGTTGTTCAGTGCCCTACAACCTATTTATAGATGCGTAGCTTTATAGTGAGGTGAATGTGTACTTGCATGTATTTGGATGTGAGCTCATGAATAATGTGTATGTGTGTGGGTGTGCATACAACTACCATGTTTCAAAAACACATTTAAAATTTCCTTTGCTCCAATTTGTCAGTTGCACTTTAACCGACGGCAAACCGGATCAATATGAATACAGTCCACAGCTGTCTCATTGTCTCACACCAGAAGAAACGGGCCAATTCAATTTTGATGTTAAAAGAGAAATTGATTGCTTAGACACCATTGTATGTGTTTTACATTTGTCAGTGACTACATGGTCTTTAGCAGCTTATAAAGTGTGCTGTCTCGCTGCACACAGTTGGTGAGTTTTCACTTAATTACTCTTAACTCTGAAAAATCATTGGTTGCTTTCACTCGTAAGTGAAACTGGTGGTATTGAGTTTGTGCCACTTTGTACTTGATGATATTTACACATAATGCATTACTCACAGAATGCCTCTTGCACCGATTAGCACAGAGCAGGGAGGCTTAATTGAGGAAATAAAATGAGACTAATGTGAGGCACTTCACCCGAATTCCAGCCATCTTTCAGACAGAGCAGATCCCTCCCGGTGGCACAGAGGCATCCAGCTTGATGGGTAATGACACAAGAACCTCGAAGTATGTTCATAAATTACATCCTAGCTCAGAAGATAAATCAAATGTGGGCTCGCTGTGCAAATACACATTCTTCAGCTGTCAAGGTGACAGCAGATAAAGCAGGCATTAAATGATTTCACCCAAAAAGTCTTGCAGGGCTCTTTAAACCTCTGATTGCCAGGAGCATGAATTTGGGAGGATGTGCTGAAATGCAGATGGTGAACCTGCGATCAGATGATTAATCTAAGCCTTTAATTTCCTCCTTATGCAAATCGGGCAGAAATCTCAAGCTTTTACAAAGGCTGGTTTTCACATTTTTGTGAAAGTTTATTAAACATAATAAAAAAAAACAATAAACTTTAACATCCCATGTCTTAACAGTCACAATTTTTTTTTGCAGTACAACAAAAAAATATATAATATAAATATAATAACAGTGAAAAAAAACTTTTTTTTCCACAAATGTTTTGAAAAACCAGCCTTAGAAATTTCTCCACCAAGACAACATTAGGTGCCTCATTCAGTTATATTGTATATAAGCTTACAATCAGAACTCTTTATCTGTTGGTCCTGCATCTGTGGATTCAACTACCCACAGACTGAAGCAAAACCATGAAGTAAAACTCAGAGCACTACACTGAATCCATGTGAATGATGTGTAAGTATGCATTGCTGTAGCCTCTCTCTCCATCATGGGTAGTTTGAGAATTGTTTGGCATGCGTCTCATTCGTTCACATGTAGAGGCTTTTTTCTTAAACAATACATTATAACAAATGTTTAAGTAGCATTTATGTTGCATTAAGTATGATAGGTAAGCTAGAAATGATTTAAAGATACGGAAGGATGTCTGTTTCCTAGTAATGGAACCAATCCCTGCGGATATGCAGGGCTGCGTGTATACTGTATTATATTGATTCATTATATATTGTTTCATTATGTATGGATATCTGTATACACATACAGTGGGGCAAAAAAGTATTTAGTCAGCCACTGATTGTGCAAGTTCTCCTACTTAGAAAAATGACAGGTCTGTAATTTTCATCATAGGTACACTTCAACTATGAGAGACAAAATGAGGGAAAAAATCCAGGAAATCACATTGTAGGATTTTTAAAGAATTTAATTGTAAATCATGGTGGACAATAACTATTTGGTCAATAAATTTGGTTCAACTCAATACTTTGTAACATAACCTTTGTTGGCAATGACAGGTTTGCACAAACTGTAGCTGGTATTTTGGCCCATTCCTCCATGCAGATCTCCTCTAGAGCAGTGATGTTTTGGGGCAACACGGACTATCAACTCCCTCTACAAATTTTCTATGGGGACGAGGTCTGGAGACTGGCTAGGCCACTCCAGGACCTTGAAATGCTTTTTACAGAGCCACTCCTTCGTTGCCCGAGCGGTGTGTTTGGGATCATTGTCATGCTGGAAGACCCAGCCTTGTTCCATCTTTAATTCTCTCACTGATGGAAGGAGGTTTTGGCTTAAAATCTCACGATACATGGCCCCGTTCATTCTTCCCTTAACACGGATCAGTCGTCCTGTCCCCTTTGCAGAAAAACAGCCCCAAAGCATGATGTTTCCACCCCCATGCTTCACAGTACGTATGGTGTTCTTGGGATCAGCATCCTTTTTCCTCCAGTTGAGATTTTACCAAAAAGTTCTATTTTGGTTTTATTTGACCACATGATATGTTCCCAATCCTCTTCTGGATCATCCATATGCTCTTTGGAAAACTTCAGATGGGCCTGGACATGTACTGGCTTAAGCAGGGGGGCACGCCTGGCACTGCAGGATCTGAGTCTCTCTTGGCATAGTGTGTTACTGATGGTAGCCTTTGTTACTTTGGTCCCAGCTATCTGCAGGTCATTCATCAGGTCCCTCCGTGTAGTTCTGGGATTTTTGCTCACCGTTCTCATGATCATTTTGACCCCACGGGATGAGATCTTGTGTGGAGCCCAAGATCAAGGGAGATTTTCAATAGTCTTGTATGTCTTACAATTGCTCCCACAGTTGATTTATTCACACCAACCTGCGACTATTGTAGATTCACTCTTCCCAGCCTGGTGCAGGTCTACAATTTTCTTACTGGTGTCTTTCAACAGCTCTTTGGTCTTGGCCATGGTTGAGTTTGAAGTCTGACTGTTTGAGGCTGTGGACAGGTGTCTTTTATACAGATAACGAGGTCAAACAGGTGCCATTAATACAGGTAATGAGTGAAGGACAAAAGAGCTTCTTAAAGAAGAAGTTAGAGGTCTGTGAGAGCCAGAAATCTTGCTTTTTTGTGGGTGACCAAATACTTATTTTCCACCATGATTTACAATTAAATTCTTTAAAAATCCTACAATGTGATTTCCTGGATTTTTTTTCTCATTTTGTCTCTCATAGTTGAAGTGTACCTATGATGAACATTAAAGACCTCTCTCATCTTTCTAAGTAGGAGAACTTGCACAATCAGTGGCTGACTAAATACTTTTTTGCCCCACTGTAGATACTTCAATCAGCCATAACATTAAAATAATGTGAATATTGTGTGGGTCTTGTACCGGCAAGACTTTGACCTGTCAAGTCATGAGCTTCACAAAACCCAAGAAGCTGTGGTATCTGGCACCAAGCAACAGATCCTTTAAGTCCTGTAAGTTACGAGGTCGGGCCTCCATGGATTGGACATGTTTGTCCGGCGCATCCCACAGATGCTCAATTGGATTTTGTCTCTCATAGTTGAAGTGTACCTATGATGAAAATTACAGACCTCTCTCATCTTTCTAAGTAGGAGACTTGCACAATCAATGGCTGACTAAATACTTTTTTGCCCCACTGTATGTCCTTGAACTTTACCTTATACATGTGTTAAGTGAATCCTAATAACAGCTACTATAGTGCTTAGTTTAGAGTTTATTTTTCCTCAAGGGAAATCTCAACGTGAACTGAAGAAGTCTAAGTAGTGATTCCAAAATATGTTTGGAAAAAATAGTTGAAAAAATAGGGGGAAATCAGAATTACTTACAAACTTTTTGCTATGCCTAAAATATTTTTAAAGCTGTGCAATTTCAATATTTTTAACATTAAATGGATTCAAATGAGTTTGCTTGTTTTCTAATCAAAAGTAACCCAACTCTAACAAGGACAAACTTTAATGTGACACTTTTTTCAGTTTCTACAGCAAACGTATTTTAAACATATTGAGAAAAAACAAGCATAAATTAACATGTGTGAAAAAGTTTGACCACCTTTCCAAAGGTCCCAGTAAGTCTCGGGATTTGGTTGCTTTTTTAAATATTTTTGTTAAATTTGCAGAAATTATAAATGTTTTTTTCCCTGCTGAGGTTAAACTACTTTTCATGTATTTATTAAAACTGAAGGCAAGTGAACTTGGAAAATGAAAAATAACCCACTTTTGAAGTCATTATTAATATTTATTTAATGTTTCTCTCTATAATCCAGCCCATAATGATCTAATAACCTGTTTGTTTCCAGTTCTTGTTACATGAACATTTATGTACAAACCTACTAATTTAGCAGCATTGTATATCTGGCAGTAAGAATTGTTAAGTTTGACTTACATGTAACCCAGCTCTAGCTTAATTTCACTGACCCTTACCTTTAGTGTAATGAAGTGGAATGAAAGCTACTTTTCATGCAATGGTAATGCTTACATTTTCCCCATGGGTGCAATTAACACATACACAAAGGAATAACTGCACTTGGTTGAAGGTTGAAACAATTAGCAAATCACCATGCGAAAAAAAACCTAAAAAACAACAACAATAAAAAACTAAAAACAACAACGGCAAAATCCAAGGCCATGTTCCTCAGCTGCAGATATTAAAGGTCTGTTGTTTGTAAAGACTTTATATAAGATTACCAGCTATAAAACTCAATTTAATAATTAAAAGCTGAACAGTATTACACACAGAAATACCTGTAAGAAAATAAATGTGTAATGCCATCAGAGAGCAGAGGTGAATGCTGGAGTGCAGCTAACAAACATAGACTTTAACAGAAATATATTAAGTCAGAAACCAGGATCAGCAAGCAGAAAGAATAAACTGTCCACAGTCAATAACAGGTGATAGCAAAGAGGTTCAGAGAGACAGAATTTGAGCTTAAAAACCTTTTGATTAGTAGCCCAGAGCCTTAACCACTCAACCACCACTGTTATTGGCAGTTTGCTTGCTGACCTGATATAAAAGCATGGCAGGAGAACATGGGGGCATTTCCAAAACAGCACATTCACATATGTCAGATCATAGAGGATAAAGATAGAGATGGTTTTTGTATTTTCTCTGCATTCAACTTACTGAACTTTGTACAGATAAACCCCATTATATGGACCTGTTCCATAAAATTGATGATACTGAATATTCGGATAGCAGGAGCCTATTTCCATTATTTCCTATGGGAAAATTCCTACCTGTTTCTGGCATATTTCAATGGACTTACCTACTTTCAGTGATGACACTATAAACAGGCACTTGAGATTTTCTATCCATCTTGTCAATTATGGCATGTGTTCCCCATTCAGGGTTATTTCCTGGCAATTGTAGCATGCATGTGTGTAAATAAAAAAAGTCTCTCTTGTATCTCACAGAGTGTTTCTTCTAATCCTTTGTAGCAAGAATTTGGATTGTGTGAGCTGAGACTGGGCTCAAATGTATTATCCTATGTAGATTACATTTACAGCATATAGCAGACGCCCTTATCCAGAGTGACTTACAATTGATACAGTCTTACAATTGATACAGTCTTACTTTGAACCCTAAACCTTCTGGTCCATAATCCAGTACCTTAACCACTAGGCTACCACAGTCCCAATTTTTCCCAATAATCTTTTCTTAAAAGCATTCCACAAAAAAATTGCTTGGTTGTTGGTTATTCCACATGAGTAGTTAGAGAGTTCCCCTTCCTACACTCCCTACACTCCCTTCCCCCAAACTAATACTTCTAACGGACATTAAAAAGAGGTACACTTATTCATTAGTTTAAATGAAGTACACTTATTCTTTAGTCTATTATAACATGAATTGTAATTAATATAGTGATATGTTACAAATATTGGTAAGAACATATGCCAGTCATTATTAGTTAAAAACACCCACTACAAATGTGTGGTATTTAATTTAAAATGCATATGCAAACTGGTGTAATTTCATCAATAATCAAAGCACACTCTATCCATAAGTTTAGTAATAAACCCTGAAATTTTTGCTTACTGTGGTTGCCCATTCATTGACCCTGCCGTCACGGGCATTCACTCAAAAATATGGCATGACTCACAATCTAACATTAGATTTTTATAAATGTACATCAAGAATATGTGCCTCATAATTTTCGATTGTGGCTCACCATTGTTTATTTACCTAAAGCAGCTGAAGGTGTGTGTGTCTGTGTGGAGATAAGCAGCAATTGTCAGGGGACAGATTGGCTGGTGTGCATTAATGTGCACAAGGTGGCCAGGATCATCCATTTTTCATTAGGCCAGCTTCATGAGTGACATTTTCAAGTTCGGAATTTGAGACTTTCTGTGGACTGACATTTCATTTTCAGCTTCACAGTTCATTCAGAAGCCCCCAGCTTCTGGAAGAAATATTCCCACAATGCATTGTTTTAGGCTAACATCCCGTCGAGGCTATGCCAATCTTATGCGAGGACAGTGTTATTTGACATTGCCTTGGGCACTGCTTATTCAAGTAAATCATTCCCGGACTTAGTTTTACGTTCAAACAAGTGACATGAGGCACAAATCTGATTGTGCCTGAATGACTGTGAAATATTAACTGCAACATCTTTTCTTTTGTTTTTTGAAAGTAGGGCACCAGGAGCAAAATCGTGCTACTTGTCCTTAAACACTTGCAATGTGGAACTCTGGCTACGTTACATGAATAAAAATAGGTGAACAGTTGTGCTTACTGGACTGGAATGACTTAAATATTTGTTTTACAGCTTCCTCTTACATCTAATGGACTCACACAACATTTATGTCCTGGCTTTCTCAGGGTTTGCCCACAGTTATGTGTACACTAGCACTGCACTTGAATAAAATAAAGTAATCAATAGCTGCAAGGAAGAGAAATCTTCAGGAGAGAACTCGATCATTCTTTGTATTAGCTGGGCTCAGCTGTGCATGAACCGTATTGACATGCTTAACTTTCATGCATTCGCTCTAATCTGTGGACTTCAGGCAGAAATGAGTGGCAACTTTCTGTGTAAGTAAGGTGCGACCAGACCACATGTATCTCAATCTTTCTAAGGAGCCAAAACAGTGTTACAAATGCCAAAAGCATACAGTGATATATCAGTTCTTGTTGTTAATTTGTTCCAGAAGCCTTGTTGAGAACTGGAAATGACAAGTACCAAGCACATTTTTTCCATAAGGAACAATGTAAATTGAATTAATCCGTTCCAGCTCCCCAGAAAATCCACACTGTATAAGGCATTATATGCATTAATGGAGTTGTATTGTACAGGTGCTCCCTGAATTTTGATGGGGATATGCTCAGACAAATGTATCGTAAGTTACATGTAACATGATCCAAGGAGTTTAACGAGTGTTTGGTAGAGCTGTCTATACTTTATATAGCGGAGATATGGAATGGATACTCTGATAAGTATTGATAAGTAAGTTAATGTTTAAAACACTTACATTAACCTACAGCTGGCCAAAATCATTAATACAAAGCTTATATTATAATAAAGTGTTGAAAATTTCATGTAATTTACTGAGTAATGGATTGGAAGTGAAAAGTACAAAACTACTTTTGCATGGATTTTATAAACTAACCTTTTCAGGACCCATGGAGACTTATTTGCACTAAGAATACAGTACTGTAGATGTACAAATGAAAACACGATAAAAATAGTGGAGCTACTGTGAATTTGAACCACTGAATCACTTCTGAATCGTATGTTGTGAATCATGAATCAAGTTTTGGCTGAAACGAGTCACGTGACTCGACTCATACAAGTTTAAGCACGTGTACCCAGTACTGAGCAAACATCTAGAACTGAGACAAATTTTTCTAGTCAAAATGGCTTGAGAACTGAATTCAACGAGTTCTGAGGTATCAGAGAACAGAGGTACTTACATTTCCTTTCTGGTATTTATATTTATGTCATTTTAGCAGACACTTTTATCCAGAGTGACTTACAACTGAAACAGCCTTCATGATCCAAGCACTTGTAAATGGCCTTGCTCAGGGACCCAACATTGGCAGCTTGGTAAAAGTGGGATTTGAACTCTGGACCCTTCTGGTCCATAGTCCAGTACTCTAGTCATTATGCCACCACAATATAAAATAGTGATTCCAATATAGGAGGCTACCTTTACACTAGCAAACAAAACAACTACTATATGTTTGTATTAGAATTGTTTTAGTGATTTGGTGTTTGTCTCTACAGAGTTGCTAATTAATTACACTGGTTAACAAAATTTTGTCATATACAAAATATCTACCAGTTTTTTATGTATTTTTGATGTATGATCAATCCAAATATGTTTTCAGAATTTCTCTATCACCCATCATTTCTTTTGTTCCAGTATAATCGCATATCATTACATACAGCATTTAAAAGAAAACGTTTAACAAACACAGCTGTGTTCATTTGGAAATGCAATAGCTTCTTTCTCAGAAGCACAAACCTAGATAAATGAGTCAACAGGGGCCTGCAGAAACAAGTCTGGACATGCTGGGATATGTAAACCCTCTCTTGATTTCCCTGTCAGTTGCAGACTAGCACTCAGTATGCAAACATCTCTGGTGCAGTGTCTTTTCCACTTTTTTAAGCATTAAGCATTATGCTCATACACCATCCACTATTATAATGGCATGAAAAATACATAAATAATTTAAATTATTTCTGCTGTGATGAGCAGACATCCTTTCACAGACCTCATAAAAATGTAATAAGAATTACTTTAGGCCAGGATAAAAGTTTTCTCCTCTCCCAAATGTGTGGTGTCACATGGCAGGCTTCTCTCAGTAGGGGCAAAAGTTCATGACCTATGCCTTTTGACATTTCTATGGAATAATCACCCTTTGGTTTGCTGTTTCTGCCTGACAAATAGAAATGGTATAACACCAGAATCTAAACACAATCCAGGCAGTGGGGGCACACATGCCAATGCATTCTTAGTGTCAATCCCAAGACTGAATAAAGTGGGAACGGAGCATCAGAAAGGATATTCAATGGCCCACACCAGTGCTGTGTATGAAAGAGTGTATGACCAAATGAGTGGGTGACCAAATACTTATTTTCCACCATGATTTACAATTAAATTCTTTATAAATCCTATAATATTATTTCCTGGATTTTTTTTTCTCATTTTGTCTCTTATAGTTGAAGTGTACCTATGATGAAAATTACAGACCTCTCTCATCTTTCTAAGTAGAAGAACTTGCACAATGAGTGGCTGACTAAATACTTTTTTGCCCCACTGCAGTTTGGATTAAGGTCAGAACTTTGACTTGGCCATTGAAAAACATTAACTTTATTCTTCTTTAAGCATTCTTTGGTAGAACAATTTGTGTGCTTAGGGGCATTGTCTTGCTGCATGACCCGCCTATTCTTGAGATTCAGTTCATGGACAGATGTCCTCACATCTTCCTTTAGAATTCTCTGATATCATTCAGAATTCATTGTTCTCTCAATGATGGCAAGCCGTCCTTGCCCTGATGCAGCAAAACAGGCCCAAACCTTGATACTACTACCACCATGTTTCACAAATGGGATAAGGTTCTTAGGCTGGAATGCAGTGTTTTCCTTTCTCCAAACATAATGCTTTTTTTTTTAAACCAAAAAGTTCTATTTTGGTCTCATCCATCAACAAAACATTCCTCCAATAGCCTTCTGGCTTGTCCACATGATCTTTAGCAAACTGCAGAAGAGCAGCAATGTTCCTTTTGGAGAGCAGTGGCTTTCTCCTTGCAACCATGCCATGCACACCATTGTTGTTCAGTGTTCTTCTGATGGTGGACTCATGAAAATTAACATTAGTCAATGTGAGAGAGGCCTTCAATTGCTTAGAAGTTACCCTGGGGTCCTTTGTGAGCTCACCAACTATTACATGCCTTGCTCTTGGAGGGATCTTTGTTGTTCGACCACTCCTGGGGTCTTGAATCCTGAATTTCTTCCATTTGTATATATACATATACAATATATATGTGTGTATATATATATATATATATATTTGTGAATATATAAATAAATAGCTGTTTCTTTATAGTACTAATAACGGTAAAAATAGCAATAAGAAGAATAAGAATAATAAACTGTGTAGTTTGTAACTGCCTATGACAAATGAGTACTTGTTACAGAAGAGGAACTAAGATTAACAGCACAAATACTGAATGCAAAGTAACTCTTCACTGGCTGAAGGTCTTTTCCTCATCTTGTAGTCACTTTCCTTTTGATTTAGCCTTTAATCAAAATTAAACTTAAAATATAATAACTGTACAATAAAAAAAATGTATAGCTAATACAAAGTTAATATAAATTTAAATATTATAACTAATATAATTAGTCATAATAATAGACATAAATACTAAATAAGTCTGATGTATATCTGAGAGAATTTAACCTGCACATAATCAAATGACTGTGTGGTAATGATAAAAGAGTATGTAGTATGTACTGTATTATACCATTTCACACAGTCATTTTATCTCCTCTTTTTACTTTGATGATAATGCCTCACAGTTCACCTTTGATAAAAATCAAATTCTCTCTGACCGTCAGACAAAATGCCAACAGACCCATAGCAATGATCAAGAAAGAGAAGTGCACCACCCTACAGATCACAATGCTCCATGTCTGAGGAATTGGTCCTGACTACTTCAGAAGGAACTGAAAAAAATTACAGTGAAATTGCATCATGACTGAATGATAAGCAGGGAAAAATGACTACAGATATTACAGATTCTCCCAGTAAAGAACTCCGACTCTAGACCTCTCGATCAGCATGAATGGCCGATGTAATGGCTAGCAGAAAACGGGAGGTGAATGCAGAGACCCGATTCAAAAGCTGTATTATTAAAAATACAGGCAAAGGCACAAAAATGAAGGGCAAGATTGGCATCAAAGAACAGTCCAGAGTCAAAAACAGATACACAGTCCTACCAGACAATGAATACAAAAACACGAGGCTCAAGCAGGGACCAAAAACAGAGCAAAGTTCATGCAGAGGAACAGCAAACTGGATCCAGAAAAAATAATCTGTGACAACTCAGTGAATCAAAATGAGGAAGACAGTGAATGATAGTGCAGGAGTGAGTGTTGCTGGGAAATGGAGTCCAGAATTGATGGGGCCTTGATCATGACATTACCCTTCCACAAGGAATTCACAGGGGCCATTGCACGTGTAGGCCTCCCACGTGGACGAGATAAGCTCTTTTGGTTTTGAACTGAACTGGGCAGAGCCATGGAGAGCCAGCAGAGCTGTTGAGTGATGCCCTGGACAGCTGGGATAAGCAGAGCAAGAGACCACTGCCTGGACTGGAGCTCAGTGACAGGCCGTGAGATCGCTGCTATCTGCTGCTGCTGACAGCCTAACATTGCTGACCAAGTGCAGCAATCATGTTCGGGGCAGAACTGGCTTTTACTGTTTCCCTGGTGGCAAAGTTTTGTGTCATGGTTAGCAAAAAAGACAAAGGCACAAAGGAGAAGTGCAAAGATCGAAACAGTCAAAAAACAGCCCAGAGTCGAAAACAGTTACACAGTCTTTCCAGGCAGTGAATACAAAAACATGATGCAAACCAGTGTCCAAAAAAACAGGAATGCAGGAACACAGCAACAGCAAACTGGATCCACAATAAATGCTCATGGATGAAGTGTGCTAAAGGTGAATGTGATCTGTAAGTGGATGAATCAGAACAAGGAAGAGAGTGAATAATGATGCAGGAGCGAGGCATGCTGGGAAATGGAGTCAGAAGGTCACAGAACCGATTTTGTGACAGCCAACTTACACAGCAAAGAAACCTGATTGCTTTTTTTTTTTTTGAAAGAAACGTCCAATTTTTCTGACTACACTACATCATGCACCAGATCTTGCAGATCTCTTCTCAACAACATCAGAAAGAAGAAGACATTTTCTCACCAGACAAACCACTCCCATTCTCATTTCCAGACTCGGTTACTACAATGTCTTGCTTGCTGGTCTCCTTCACGTTCCATTGCTCAACTACAGAGCATTCAGAATGGTGTTGCTCATCTAGTTCACAACTTACCAATGTTTTCTCATACAACTCCTTTACTGAGATCAGTCCACTGGCTTCTTGCAACTAAGATCAGTTTTAAACTTCTTGTCCTAGCTTTCTAAGCCTCTTCTCAATGTTATCATTCTTTGCTTTGGAACTACACAGCTTCAGGATGTTTGGCATATCTTTCTCAGACAGCTAAGCATACTTGGTCAGATCTCAATGTTTCAGGATCCTGTCTGAGCCTCCCAAGATTTCCGAAAACATTTAGAAAAGCGTAGTGAATCTGAAGACTCACTTTAAATCCTTTGCACTTTTGTTTTACCTAGTCTGTTCGTTTGTATATATTTTTGTCAACTTTTCTTTAAAATTATTATTATTTATTGTTATTATATGTGCTCTTAGCATCAAACTGTGGATTTGTTCTTTAATCTGTGGGTAGCATAATCTTCTAGTCTAACAGGTAATCAACATTTCACAGGTAATGAATACAGATTGTCAAGTACTTGGAACGGTATGCACATTTTGTACATTTTTACAGCATCTCCTCAATTGCTAAATATATTAAATATATATTAATCTGAAAGGGTGTACTTATATTATGAAGATATGTATGAATGTGCAACCTGAAAAGTCGAGCAAAGCAGTTACATGATTTCTGGAGCCTTTATGGTCAGTTTCAACTCATAAAAGTACACCAGTTTTGTACGTCTTTTGCAAGTGTGCAGAATAAAATAAACCATGGAATGAGAGAGAGATAAACTTGTGTCTGCCTGATTGCTTTCACACATTAAGCACAACACATTAAGTCTCTACAGCTAGTAGGTTTGAAGATGTTAACACTAGTGCCCTCACACTGGTTCCATCACTTATGTTTAATGTATAGGTTTATAGTTATTCAGTGTCTCAGCAAGAAAGATTGGGTTTTAATAATTTAATTGTATGAAATCTGAGAATAATGGTGGATATATTGAGTAAGAGTAAATAAAACCTGAAAAAAGCATCTCAGAATGAGCTACATGTTAACCCTTGAGACAGATGGGCTTCAACAGCAGCATGTTCCACTTCTGTCAGCCAAAAAGAAAATGCTGTGGTTGCAGTGGTCAAAAGCTCACCAACACTGGACAGTTCAAAACTGGACAAATATAGCCTGTTCTGATTAATCTCAGTTTTTTTTCAGGCATACCGATGGTCGGGTCAGAATTTGGTGCAAACAGCATTAATCCATGGACCCAAAAAGCCTTGTGTCAACAGTTTAGTCTTGTGGAGATGGTGTAAATGGTGTGGGGAATGTTTTCTTTGCACTTTTTAATTTGGACAATTAAATATCAGTCAGTCATTGTCTGAATGGCATAGCCTTTTTGAGTATTGACCATGTGCATCACTTTACTCATCATACCCACCAAATGACTCCTTCCAACATGATAATGCCACTTCAGAACTCATTTCAGCCAAAAACTTGATTCACGATTCATGATTCACGATTCAGTACACAGCGATTAAGTGGTTCAGTTTCACAATTGCTCAGTGATGATATCGGCTGTGTTTATCATGGTTTTCTTTGGTTATGGTTAGTATTATGAGTCAACACAGGCTGCAGTTAGCATTAGTCGTGTAGCTACAGAATGTTATCACCCTGACTTCACCAATAGAGTAAGTGTTTTGCTTTTATTGTTCATTTTCAATCTATTACTCACTAAATTACATTAGCTTTTCAACACCTTTTTATAAAGTAAGCTTTGTGTTTAAAATTTTGGCCAACTATAGGTTAATGTAAGTGTTAATGTAAGTGTTAATGTAAGTGTTAATGTGTAATAGGCTCTGCTATGATACAGCTCAGACTATATTAAACTAATTGGTTCATGATACATACTTATGACGCATTTGTCAGAACATATCCCCATTATAAATCAGGAAGCACCTGTATAATACAACTCCATTAATGCACATATGCCTTATACAGTGTGAATTTTCTGGGGTCTGGAAGGGATTAATTCAATTTGCATTATTCCTTATGGGAAAAAAAATTCTCTCTACTGGTCGTTTTTGGTACTCAACAAGCTTTCTGGAAGGAATTAATGACAAGAACTGAGGTCATCTCAAAACTGGTTTTGTGAAAACACTGAGAGTTCAGTGCTCTTCAGGGGCCTTTCCAATCAACGTGTCTGAATCCAATAGAATAACAGATTTGCAGCATGAAAGTGCACCTGAAAAAGCTGCAGGAATTGTGTGATGCAATCATGTCAACATGAAGCAGAACTCAAAGGAACGTTTCCAAAATCTTGTTGAATCCATGCCATGTAGAATCGAGACTGATTTGAGAGCAAAAGATGGCTCTACTCAGTATTAATAAAGTGTTCTTAATATGAATGTATTATATACTATATACAGCAGAACAGGCTACGTTTTTCCAGTTTTCAGCTTTCCAGTTTTAGTGAGCCTCTGCCCACTGTTGAAGCCCATTTGGTGCATTCTGCAAGGTTTATTGTCCATTCTAAGAACAGCACTGTGCAAAAGTCTTAGGCCACCATTAGATTAGATATAAACCAGAAAATACAGGAAAAATACTTTATGGAATGAGAAACTGTCTCTAATGTGGTAGCACAACCTATTTCCTGTTGTATTAAAAAAGTTGGGAACTGAGAAGTGTGCAGAAACTGTGGAAGGCTGTGAGAAAAGACCGCATTTAACTGTGGTACGCTGCATTGCAAAGTTTTTGTTTCTTTGCTTGCTTATACTTTTGTTTCTCTGGTGTGCTGCATTGTCAATAGACATAATTTTTTTTTAATCCACTTGTTTCCCCTCCTGCGGTGTGTCAGATTACCACCACAAACTAATTCTCAAATAGAAAGTAATTCACACTCCAGAGCGCAGATTCAGAGCACGTAATTTGTCCGAGTGGTAAAACCTGCTCATCATCATCATCATCATCATCACCATCATCATCATCATCATCATCAACAACATCATCTCAGTGCTCATAAGGAGCACAGTGGCAGGTAGCTGCTCAGCATTCAGTCTGCTCATAGTCACATTACATATAATAATAATAATAATAATAATAATAATAATAATAAAAATAATAGTAATAATAATAATAATGTGTTTAATAAAACTTTGTGCTTAGTAAACCTTTTTGCACTAGAGGGTGCACTGTTATATGTGTCATGACTACTGATGTAGTACTATGAATCTGGCGAAGTAATATGTGAGTAAAGTAGGTTAATGACCTTAGTAAGAAGGATAATACTCTTACCTGACATTCTCTCTCTCTCTCTCTCTCTCTCTCTCTCTCTCTCTCTCTCTCTCTCTCTCTACAGTTTTAGCTTCTTCTGAAATGTGAGTGAGAAATAAGGCATTTTGCACATACTGTGCGCTTTTTTATTAGAGGTTTTTGACTCAACCACTGCATGTGCTGGTGAATGAGTGGAGGTGTCAGTTGACAGAATGCATCTTATCTTTCACCAGTGTGTGAGTTAACTGTGACTATGTGATACTCTCATCCTTCAACAGCTCCATCTATACCCATCACTCTGTGGCATGGTACTGCACCGGGGCCAAACACCAGGCACTGTGAGATGGAGAATATTCTACAAAAAAAGTGCAGAGATTGTTTGGCCAGACGATGGGCCTGGCCTTGTCACCTTGCGCAAGGTGCAGAGAGTAGGATTGGGCAAGTAAAAATGAGAAGTGACAGGATATTGATTTGCTTATCGCCACACTGCAGACATACCGGAGTGGAGGGAGAGTAGGGGGTTGGTTATCAGGTCTCCACATCTGATAGAGAGAGAGAAGGGGAGAGAGGAGAAAACAGATTTCTCAACTGATTGGTTTGCTTCATTTTGGGCTTCACTTACTTACTCTGTGTACTTCTGACAGCCATGCACTTTTACAGTAAATCAAAAAGGGGTTGTTTTGCTGAGATTATTGAGCCTATCTTACTAAGCATATATATATGTTAGACTATAAAAAAGACGACTCCTATCTCAAAGTAGGATTGGACAATTATCCCAGCAATTAGATGACTTTTAAAAATTTAACACCCGCTGTTCAAGGAAAACCGATCATATGCCTACGAAAATGTGTCAGGAACAGGGCCAAGGCTTAATTTTAGCACTGGTTCAGAAGAGAGTGAAATCAGTTGTAGTTCATTTAGGTCAAGCAGTCAGGCTAGCCTAATTTGCATAGTTTAAGATTGATTCTGTAACTTTCATCATGATGAAAAAAAGAAGAAAGAAGAAAGACGGCCTAACAACGAGTCTTACAAAGTAGATCCAGTCGACACTTCAGGTGCTTTCAATAATCAACGTGAAATGGAAAATGTATTAGATCTGTATCAAACTCAACTTTGGGCTTCTGCACCTATTTAGCTGTGTGCACCTTCCTCAAATTCATCCAAACGAGCTACATATATTCAATCTTAAGAACATGTTACAGTACTATTGGAACTCTCCAGGTGTTCTGGGATGGTGGGGATGGTATCCATTATGGATGGCCTTCTTTTTTAAAATACAGTCTGGAGCAGCACCAGCATGTGACAGGTGGACAACAGGAACTCATTATCCAGTCCTTTCACCCACAGTCTCTCTGGGCTCCTCATGTTCATTTTCACTTCCCCAATTCTTGTATGACAACTGGTAGATGAAAGCTCAGTTAGGGGACTGGTATCATTTAACAACACCTCCCCTCTGTAACACATGGCTCATCTATGAAGGAACTGCTAATAGGGTCATGCTAGATCTCAGCATTGGTATTCAATGGCAGTTCAAAGCTCTCTTGCATGCATATGTCAAAATAAATTAGAAATTTTGTGAAATGAAATTAGCACCCCTCCCTCTTCATGCTGTCAGGTGATTAACTGACAGAGGTTGCCTCTTTCATTAGGATCATTATGATGAAAGTGCATGTCTTACCCTTTCTCTCATTCTGGCAAGGCAAGAATGAGTCTACTGTATATTAGAAAGTGTTGTGGGACTGTGGTGGCCTAGCGGTTAAGGTACTGGACTATGGACCAAAAGGTCCAGGATTCAAATCCCACCTCTGCCAAGCTGCCGCTGCTGGGTCCTTGAGCAAGACCCCTAACCCACAATTGCTTGGATTGTAAGATTGTATCAATTGTAAGTCGCTCTGGATAAGGGTGTCTGCTAAATGCTGTAAATGTAAATGTTTTAGAAAACGTGATTTTCCAACATAGACTTATAATTCTAAATTGAATTACACTTTAAATTAAACTTTAAAATGTGCTGCAGATATAATCTGATTGTATTTACCAAGCACATCAACATTAATGTCTGCTGCCTGAGCTGAACCGTAATTGTAAATCTTCTAAAAAATGTAAAAGCTGGAAAATGGAATGCCTCAAGGCAAAGAGTTCTACAGGTTTTCACTTAAAATGTATCAGTTGATGTTTTACTTTGCTTGTGCATACACTCTAAGGATAAAAAGATTCTAAACTGTACATTCAGGGTACAAAGTCTGTCAGAGTGATTGTACCCTCAAGGGCATGTCTTTTGTACCTTTATTACAAATCATTTAACTGGGAAAGAATGTAGTTTAAACCTCATTTATGCCAAGACATACTGTCTGTTTAGAGCATGGAATGTTCTCCTCATGTCCACATAGTATATTTTTGAGCACTGTGGTTTTATCCCATTTTTCTAAAACATAGATTAGTCACTGTAAATTGCCCTTAGGTGTGCTGTTCTGGGTGTATGCCTTGTACCAAGTGTATTTGAAGGGGAGTGCTGTTTGCCTTAGAGCAATGGAGAAGTAATAAAATAATATGTTATAATAATCTTAAAAAATAGAACATAAATATGAATAAATACGGGGATTACAATTACATAAAATAGTGGTGTTGGGTTGTTCCCATTACACATGTTTATTTATTAATTGCTAAAATTATTGTAGAGAAAATATATTAAGTTAATGTTAGATTGGCCAAACAAGGATGCTGCCCACACATTTAGCCACTTCATTAGCAACAGAATACATGGGTTTAGTGGTAACACTGTGGCTGTGCAGTGTTTGTTTATTCAGCACTCTAAAATGAATGCAGGTGCACTGTTTCAGTTTAGCCTGTTTGCTTCAGTTCCTCCTTGTGTGTGTATAAATCTGTGCATGTGTGCGTGCCCCACTTTACATTTGGCTGAACCCCCCAATTAAAAGATCTTCCTGTTCCCACATGCCTACAAACAACACAAAATTAATATAAATTCACTGTCACAAATGTCTGACATGATCGGAAGTATTAATACATAGACTTGGCATGGAGCAAATTAAAGGGCTACTGCTTGAATGTGTATTGCCATGTGTGAATGATATAAGCCTTGCTAGTTTATAAGTTTTTGTCATAAATAGCTCTTGTGTGGTGACGGTTTTGTTCACAAGTAACCTCTTGTTCTCTTTGTGCTAACAAGTGTTACTTTATAACAGTTTTGTTATTAAACATGCAAGTACAACTTCTAAGTGAAGTTATGCTCTTTCTGGTTGAACCAACTAAGACTGAACAAATCTGTTGGCTGTGTAATTGAATAACATTCTTCGAACCCATAACTTGAATAATGAAGGATATATTATGGGTCACAAAGCCTTGACTCTGACTGTTGTAGCTGATGAATAGAATTTATCAGTAGATCTGTGTTTGATAGAAATTATTGAAACCTACTGCAGGGCCTTACGCTCTATACTTGAACAAGAGTTCCAAAAAGAAATTCTGAGGTTAATTTTTATCCATAAGAGTCAAGCATACCTTTAGCTCCTGCTTGGTGTTCAGCCTTCCTAATTATAAATATCTAGGGGCATCCCCAGATCACAGCTCACAATTCACATCTTAGACTTTCCACTAGATTTGGGGATGTGACTTTGAGGTCAGATGCTGATGTTGGACAAGTCCTGACTTGCCTTTGGCAACCATTTCAAAGGTATCTGATGGAGTTAAGATCAGAACTCAGGATTTGTGCAAGCCAGCCAAGTTCTTCATCAAAGTTAGCAACCATTTCTTAATGGACTTTTTGGAGGTGAGGACTGACTTAACTCAGTGAAAACCTGTGAATTTGTCAAATCGTGAGTCACTTAAGCATTCAGTACACCCATGCTACCACCACCGTTTGTCTATTGAGGATCCATGACTTGGGCAAAGATCAAACAACAGTTAACATTTTCTCTATTTCATGCAAGTCCCACAGATCAACTGTATGGCAAAGTGTATGTAACTAAAAAAGAGAAAAAAAACATATCCTAAAGTAACAAAAGTAACTTAATGACATGCAAATTATACGAAAGGCTGTAAACATTTACTACTTTTATTCTTTCTCAGTACAACTGAGCTGAGCTGTGCTCAGTACAACCATAAGCGGCAAAATCATGAGTGATGACATCTTATTGCTCTCATTTGAGCGTGTTTCATCCCAATAGATTTGGTGTAGACATGTTATGTCATGCTTGTTTCCAAAAGAACTGAGGACCTGGGTTGTATATGTGAAGATTGGATGGTGTGTTTATGGAATCCTACGATGGACTGATGCCCCATCCAGGGACCACTTTTGCCTGCACCCAATAAACTCTGGGACTGGTTACGGACCCAACCATGACCCTGACCGTGGTAAGTGTGAGAATAAATAGCGTAACCACTTGCTTACATCTAATTTCATGACAGGTCATATGTAAACTTTTCCCTATTAAAAAGGATAATAAGGAGGATTGGATTTATGTTACACTATATACTTACATTTATTTAAAATTACAGGTTGTATTGTATTTAAAAATATATTTTGTAAAAAGATGCATCTTAATAGAGTTGTTATGATAGTTTACACATAATTATTCCAGTGAAGCCTCATTTGCTTTACAAATAAAAAATGTTTTTTGGAAAACTTCCGATATTAATTAGGTAATAATTGTGATGCGTGCTGTATTCACCTGGCAGATAACTGGGCCTTAATGTCCTATGATAGTACACGTGCTTTTGGCATGGGAGTGCACTGTTTAGCACTGTCAAACCTGGATTTGAGTCCTGGCCCGTCCATTGGCTGCGAGGAGTTTGCTTGTTCTCCCAGTGTCTGTGTGGATTATCTCTGGATACTCTGGCTCCTCACACATCCCAAAAACATGTTTAAGTCATTTAGTGTCTTTAAGATGTCCTCACTTTGTGCCCTGTGGTTCAGGATAGGTCCCATGACCATGAATTTGTATCAGTGGATATAGAAAATGAATGAGTGAAAATATCTAAAATATCTAAATTATGAACATACCAGGCTTCTGTTTTCTAATCACAGCATTCTTTGTGTAACTGGTGACTTGTGTATTACTTGTCTCACAAGTCAGCTTTTGAAACTACCCTGGAAATCCATGATAGAAAACTTCAGAACTTCTCTTCAGTGCCTGCTGTTGTGAATTGGGAAGGTATTTATTCTTACAGAAAACTCGTAGCAAGTTCATGGCAATAGGGCCACTGCATGAGCAAAAGTGATTTGGAATATTCTTTAACCAATGTCAGAGTTGCCTGTAAGCACTTTAGACCTTGAAAAATCCAAAGAACAGACACTGCTGAATACACACATCATCTACCACATGGAATTGTTCAATCCTCACAGGTGAAAGTGGAGTGAAAGGATTCTTTGTAGTGCTCTTAGCAGCAAAGTTGTGGCCCACAGGAGCAAAGTTCAGTTCCATACGAGATTACTCTCCAATATGTGTCATTGAGACAATAGAGACATCAGCCTATTACAAAAATAACGATTCTGTTAATAGAAAAAAATCCCAGAGACACAAGGGAGATAGAGGGAGGGAAAAGGAGGGCTGATTAACACATTTTCATTTACTTCACTTGCAGCAAATATTCCAATTAGAGCATCTCCAGCCAGAGGAGAAGTAATGTAGGGTTAAAAGTAGAGACGGAGAAAAATGTGTCACTAAAATTAACAGGAGGAAATGAAGACCCCCACACATGTGAGCAGTCCTTTTCACAGGGTTTATCTCTGACACATTCTCCCTCAGTGGTGTCAGTTAGTTTAATATAGAGAGGTCTATATCACAACCCCATTTGCTCTGATCCACGGCGTAGCAGCTCAAGAGCGGACATGCAGTCCTCAGGAAGCACCTTTACTACTTGGAGACTTTAGCAGAATCTGCCCTTCTAGAAAAAATAGACTTCCTATAGCCCCCTCCTACTGCCTTTCCTCATTACCATAAACTCACTCACTCATGAGAACCATTAATGCAGAGTCTTATTAAAAACCTATCAATAAACGCGCTGCCATGGCGCTAATGGGCAGGAATTTCTCTCCGTTAAGTCCGGACTTGCGTCTCCACTCTGGGCTAATGAGAGCCATCCCTCAGCATCTCTTTGGGCTAAATCACCTTTATTTGTATCTGCCTGCTAATGCTGTTGGTAATTTATGGAAGCGTGCACTATGGGGGACACATTAGAACTGGCCTGGATGGCCATGCTTACAGGATGATTCAGTTTCACGCTGGCCCCATGGTGAGCTGCTAATTGTTCTTTGCTGGGGACCTGGCAATGAAACATGGCGTGGGCGCACTGTTGCTGTTGCTGATGAGGCAATGTTTTGTCTCTTGTCTTTATTTTGAGTCTCTCTCTCTCTCTCTCTCTCTCTCTCTCTCTCTCTCTCTCGTCTTTATTTTTAATGCAAAGTGAAGGGAAGAATGCTCACTAAGCCAGTCCAGGAGTTTGCCCCAATAGCTCCAAGCACTGAATATTGCTCTATGAATCTGAGCGTTTTACTGCTTCTGCATAATAGCTGAGAGAATTATTGGAACATATTTGTATTGGCACTTAAACTGTGAAAAAGTGCCAGGAGTCAGTATAGATGGTTTCCATACCACACTAATGGCACAGCCAGTGTAGAGTCAAGGCTGAATGTTAGGGCTCACAACAGATTTGTGCATTTATATCAATATTTGTTTGATCTGGTGATTTTATATTTAAACATATGCTTTACTGTAGAACATTTACCACTAAGCATTTGCATTTGTACTTAAAATACCAATATTATATATTGTTGGGTTACCTAATTGTATCAGTTATTCCGACGAGGCTGTTTGAGCATACACCATCATACAAACAGTATGATATGAAAGAGTATGAAACACTATCTTAGTGGGTTCTGAAGGAGCTTTGGAGAATTTCCACGTGCGGTTTTAACACTGTGGCCCTGCTGTAGAACGATTATGTGTATTAACTACTGCAATGACAACAGTGTCAGTATCAACTCAGGAATCCATTAACTAGTCAAAGCGAAATGGGCTGCAGTATGAAACACTAAAATGGATGTATTACCTTTCAGTAAAAAGAGCAAGAAATGAGAAAACTCATTCATACATTGTACACATTCCTGAAGTGTGACCGTTCAATGACATCCTTCAAACAGTAAACAAGAGTGATGTTGGGCCACCTCAAAATACATCTGTCTATATTTTCCAGCATGTTGTATCAGCATGTTGTTTTTTTTCTCCCACTGTGTTCACCTCCAGACTTGCCCCAGCTGTTAAGCTCCAGACCACGGCTGCAGGCTACTTCCCAAAGGCATTTGCAGAGAACATACATGATTGATCCCTAACAGATCATAACAGATCCCTCTAGCTCCTGAGGCTTCCCTGGGCTACCTCAGAGATTCAGCCAAGAGTAAGTTTAACTCATCGGGGATCTTTTGTTTTAGGGCAGATTGTCAATCCTAGGTGTGCCGGTACTCCAAGGACAATACAAGCTCTCAGGTTCATTTTCAGCTCCATATAGGCGTACACAAGTCGGATTTTACATAAATTGGATTGACTTACCTTACATTTTGAAATTTGGAATGTTCTTTCATACAATACACACACACACACACACACACAAATACATATATATATATAAAACAAATAGTTGGGGATATCTTAATCCTGCCTAGCCGGTGACATGGAGGTCAAGGCAGGAGGAAAGGCACACTCACACACTCATATACACACGCGCGCATTTTCTTTGGACTGTGGGAGGAACCTGACATGCATATATATATATATATATATATATATATATATATATATATATATATATATATATATAAATCACAGGGATCTATCAGAGCTCTTCACAACACATGTTTGTGGAAGTGTATCATGGCAGGAACAAAGGAGATTTCTCAGGACCTCAGAAAAAGAGTTATTGAAACTCATCAGGCTGAAAAAGGTTACAAAGCCATCTCTACAGAGTTTGGACTCCACCAATCCGCAGTCAGACAGAGTGTGTACAAATATGCATATATATATATATATATATATATATATATATATATATATATATATATATATATATTCACGGCCACGAAAATCATGTCACGGAGCATGAAATGAGACTTTGAAAGTCAAAATTAAACAGGATCTGGAGGTTCATGCCTTACGTTCATTGGTTAATTTGCACTATAAGGTGGTCCTAGTCAACAGGGGGTGTTATCCTGGATTTGGCACCTCTTCCGTCAGATGCATCCCCTATCGCGTGCCCAATGTCTTTTGCTCAAAAATGGAGATAATCCACCTTTACTTTACTTATATTGACTAGAAGAATTTGCGTCTGGTGGCAGTGGTGCCAAATTCAGCATAAGACATTGTGGGCACACACGACAGGATGCATCTACAGGTAGTGGTAATGAATTTGGCATAACACCACCAGGAGCGTGAAACTCAGTAGAAGCCTAACCTTAGCAATGATGCCTAGCACAGTAGTAGGCTTACATACAACCTTTAAGGTAGGCTATGGCGTGTTGTTGCTGCTTTTTGCGATTTTCGAGAGTCACGAAATGTGGCACTCTACTTGAAAAATCCGTGAAGTTTCTTCAAGCATTTATGGGGGCACTTGAAGACAGAAAAAGCTAGGAATTCAGTAAGATAATCACCAGATGATTTTTGCTATGTTGTGAAATTATGATGGTAAAACATGGATCATCAGATTTTGCAGCCCATGCCAGCTTGATTGCATTGGGTAATTGCAGCAAAGGCAATCATGGTAAATGCTTATTTATGATTAAATAATATGAAGTTATTATTTTTTTTATATATTGTGCATTGATTATATTATTGTAATGATGAAAATGTTTCAAATTTGAAACTAATGCGAAATGGAAGAATTTTCACCAGTGATCTCTGAATTTTGGCCCCAGCTATATAGGTACACACTCCTGGACAAAAGTTGTGAGAGCAAATAATCTCTAAAGGGTTCAAATCTGGACTCTGACCAGTACACAACACGGCAGATTGTCACTTAACCAACAACTTTTAAGTATAAAAAACAAGACAATAATTTTTTTATGAAATTGAACACCTAGCCATGTATTAGATTGAGTTTAATATCAAACATTTAAATCTTTCCATGAATTTATCTTTGTGTACAAGAAAACTATATAAGTGGATTTTCCTGGTTCCAGCTTTATCCCACAACATGACTGCAGCTATAAGCAATGACAAGCAAATGGTGGCACTAGGTGTCAGGAGGTCATTTTCTTAGTTCTTGCTAAATTTCGGACCAATGTCTTGTTGTTTCGAATTCAATTACTCAGCCTGATTATAACTTCAGCATTGTGAGCCTGCGTGTTACACGTGGTCCTCTCTAGAATCCTAGGCACTCCCTTGAGAGCCTCGTAACAGCCGTCACAAAATCAAGCCAATAATGTTATAGCCATAGCAATCATTATCTGCCTTGGAACTGCTACGAGCTGGGAGAGTGAGGAAGAGCCTGTCAGCTGCAGCAGTAAATAGCAATGCACTTTGAAAAATGGCAGAGATGGCATCATGCTGGACTGGCGCCAGGTGTACATCGAAAGCAACAAAAATCATTGACATGCTGAATCAGGTGCCAAACAACATACATTATACATCTGGTCTTTTTGTGATGCCTGTCTGTCCATCTTTTTTGTTATTGCTTCCATTACTTGACCTATTCACAAACTGTCATGGAACGCACCCCGTGCCAAGCAGACATAAGCCTTAAATAGTTGTGAAGCCGCATTAAAAAAGGCATGCATCACCGGGCTTAATAAAAAGGGGGAAACATCAGGTCTGCGTCTGTAAAGACAGCGACGGGATGGTAGGTTTGTACACTGGGGGGCAGTATTGCAACACAAAGTCTCTACGCCATTAACATTCACTAAGAGGTATTAGGGTTATCTGTGAGGGCTAAATTAGCCATCTATCCATCAGGAAACGTTAGGGCTAGCAAGGGTAGCGACTTGCAGATGTGGAAAACAGGTTAAGCTGACATTGTAGGGACGATCATGGGGATGTGTTTCATAAGTAACTTCCTAGGTTTGTCCTCGCCTGTGAGCAGCACCGACAGTGTTTTATTTATTACTGCATAATAAGCTGGAGGAGGTGCGAGCGTGGCAAGCAGACTCTCATTAAGCAATGGACCTTTTATTTTTAGAAAGTAGGGTGAAAGGCAACAACAAAATGACAAGTTCCTTTAATACAAAAATGATAACCTGTGATAAAATATAACAACATATCAGCATGCAGACTAAAACAGGTTTTAATGATCATCTGTAATGAACAAAACTGCAGTGCACATACAAAAATATAAATCTCTTTAATTCATGGTTTACCCTTAGACATCTTAGATTTTTATATTTAGATATTGTGGATCTGCAACATTGAGGCTGTTGCTATGTAAAGTAAAGCAGTTAATGCTCACAGATGAGAGAAACCATGAGCAATGGGCCATAAAATCTCAAAAAGCATAAAACAAGAACCAAATGGATATTTTGGGAATGCAAGCGCACCAGGCACATTACAATGACTCCTCTGAGCCCCATTGCCTCCAGTAAATGTCACACAAAACACGCAATACATCACAACAGTAAACATGTGCTGCATATTAACATGGCTGCTTCAATTTACTGGACATCAGTTAGCAAATTAACTTGCATATTACTGCTGTTGGGTCTATAAATTGCCTCCTTTTATTTGCATGACTGGGAAACACTTGTCAGGACAGATTGGGTTTGGAGGGGTGAGAAGACTTGGAGGAGTCAGTGTCTGAAGACTGACAGCTACACTTCGCTCTGTTCTTCAGGCACTGCTTAGTTCTATCCACTATGGTCAACAGAAACGACTAAATTCTCTCCAAAAAGCTTGAAATACCTGCTAGTGATTTGGATTCACACGCTTTTGATCTGGCCCTCGCAATAGGTAAGAAACTGGGGTTCTCTCAGGATTGATCTATCTCTGTGATGAAGCCTAAAGATCTCTGTGCCCTCTGTCCTGCATTATGGGAGATTGACCCATACAAATCATCTATCATCTTTAAAGCCCAGTCAAGTCTTCTACATATTTGTATTTATTTTATTACAGACATTATGAAGCAAATATAATTCATGTTTTGTCTGGTCAGCTTCATTTTATTTGTGAATATACATAGATTCCCGCATTTCTGGCCTGCACCACATTCCACAAAAAATGGGACTGGGGGCAATGTAGGGTTAGTAATGAGGTAAAAAATCTAAATAATATTGTGATTTCAAATTATGATGTGATTTCAGGTGTTTGCCTGTAGTTGATTGTAACTACGATTTGGTACAAAATCAGTATCAGTAAAAAACATCAATATAAAAATCAATGCATGAGAAAATTTTAATGTTTACAATGTTCCTCAAAGACACATTGGAAGTTATTTGCACATCTCCCTCTACGGTGCATAATAACATAACCAATTCAAGGAATCTGGAGGAATTTCAGTGCACAAAGAGCAATGGCACAAGCTCAAAGTGAATGCCCATGATCTCCAGTACTGCATCAAGAACCATCATTCATCAATAGCTGATTGACCACATGGGCAAGGGATTACTTTATCAAACCTTTATCAAGCACTAAAATACAGAGTTACATTAACAAATGTTATTTAAGACTTTACTATGCAAAAACGAAACCTTATGTTAACCAAATGCAGAAGTGGTGTTGGCTACTCTGGGCTTGGAGGCATCTGGGATGCTGTCACACAGTGGAAATGTGTATTGTGGTCAGACAAATCAATATCCAAGACCTTTATTGGAAAAAATGGACACTATGTACTGTGAACCAAAGACGAAAAGGATCATCCAGACTTTATCAGCAACAAGTCCAAAAGTCAGAGTCTGTCATGCTATGGGGTTGTGTTATTGTGTTGGCAGACAAAACATGAAATATATTGGTTCATACTTTCTGCAGTGAAATAAAAGCCAAAGTAAATGTAAGAAACACTGCATTTATTTGGGATACTGCATACTGATTTTGCATACCGATTTGAGGTTGTATGATGCACGTTGGAAAGACTTCCATGTCACATTAATTAATTCGTTCACATTTGCTACATGAGATGCTTGGGTTTTAAGTGCAATGACAGTTATGTTTTGAAATAGCAATTTCTGTCAAAACACACTTATATTTATGACATTTGGCAGAATGCTTTATCCAGGGCGACTACTGTTTGAAATAACCGAAACATTCATAGATTTGGCTTTGTTTCTAATACTACTTCACTAAACATTATATCAAATGAGTACAATGTCAATGGCATTGATACTTTTCAGACACACTAAGAGGTAGATATGGAATTC
The DNA here is from genome assembly GCA_025084515.1 of Ancistrus triradiatus. Lineage (NCBI taxonomy): Eukaryota > Metazoa > Chordata > Actinopteri > Siluriformes > Loricariidae > Ancistrus > Ancistrus triradiatus. The sequence continues at coordinate 162,826 of JAJAGP010000423.1, read as the reverse complement.
TCTTCCTGCATCTGTTCGGTCTGCATCTTCACTTCTACAATTTAAATCACTTCTGAAAACTTTCATGCTGTCTTCCTTAACTAATGTTTAAATATGTTTGTTAGTTCTGTATTGCTGTGTGTATATATATATTGTGAAGCGTCCTTGGGTACTGTGAAAGGCGCTATACAAATTAAACTTATTATTATTATTATTATTATTATATGCACTAGTATCTGCTTATGAACTATCTATCACGGTTCAAACCCTAAGGAAAAGAAACTGGCAAGGAAAATAATTTCAGAAAAGAAAAAGATTTTTTGTGGAAAACCTGTGGATTTTCTCTTAAACATCAATAAGATCAATGGAAAGAAAATTAAGATTTCTACTGAAGTCTTCAGTCTCTTAGGTATTATTCCTTAGCAAAATGTCTGCTACGATCTCACTCTTTTAGCAGAGTTTTAGCAGAGATTTCATCAAGGTCACACATTGTGTTCAGATCCAGCCAGCCTGATGATTATTCCTATCTACAACTGAGAAACTACTGGGCATTCAATATAACTCCCCATTGTAATGTACTACTGGGTGGATAGGCTAGTACAAAATAATAAAAAAAAGATTACATACATAACTGTGCAAAAGTCTTAGACGTTCTATATTTTTCAGTTTCAGTTCTGCTTGTTCTTTATTAAAGTTTTAGTTGTCACTGCACTTTGTAGTTCTACAATTACAGACTGTAGTCTATCTGTTTCTCTACATACTTTGTTAGTCTCCTTTACTCTAATGGTCAGGCCCCTCATAGGACCAGCACAGTTCAGGTACTATTTGGGTGGTAGATCATTCTCAGCACTGCAGTGACATTGATGTAGTGGTGGTTATGTTAGTGTGTGTTGAGCTGGTATGATTGGATCAAACACAGAAGTGCTGTTGGAGGTTTAAAACCCTTTTCCCTCAGCATCCACTTTATCAAAGACTTTCTCCTTATTGCTCCTCCTTGTAGATGTATTACAGACAGTAGCTCATCTATTGCTGCAAACTTTGTGTTAGTCATCCTCTAATCCTTCATCAAAGCTCACAGGACATTTTTGTCTGGTGGACTATTTTCAGACCAGCAGTGACACTGAGGTGGTTTAAAACTCCAGCAACATTGTGGTGTCTGATCCACCCATGTAAGAATATGTAACTTGTAAAAAAAAGTAAATATGCCGTGGTGGAGCTGATTAACCCTGATGTTTCAAGGTGCTGTATTTATGTATACCCCAGCCACCTCCTGTTAATTAATACATATAAAAAAACTCACTTTTTGTGTAATAACAGAGTACAAGTATTTAGAATGCATATTCAGAACACAAAATATAAATATTGAGCTTTCAGAATGCAGGTTATTAGTTTTAGGACGACTCTTAAAACACTTAAAAAAGAATAATCAGAACAAGTAAAGATACAAACTGAAATATCAAATTAGTTTGATAATGCAGACACGTGCTTTCCTCTCACAGAGTGGCTCTTTGTCCTACAGCGCTCCAACAGAGTGTTGCCAGGTGGTTGCAGATTTGGGCTATGCTTAAGCTTGCTGATTTTGTGTTTGCAGGTTTGAGGATTTACATACATCCACATAATCCCATATTTATATGTAAGTCACTGAATGAATTATAATATGTGAGATTGAAAGGCCTACTCATTGATATTGTTTGTTTATTACAATATCTGTAATAATACAAGACCATTATAGGATCTTTGTAAAAGAGCTATTTGGGATTCAAGGAGATTTAATATTGTTCACTGGAATCCTGCAACTGTGCATCAGGCTGGTTTGGGTGCTGGTTATGAATAGAGGGCTTTTGCCTCCAAATGGTCCTTAGTATCACAACAGATAAATAAGCTTTGTATTTTTTTATAATTGATTTATTTTTCACGTTTTAACCGCACTTTTCTTGGTCAGGGTAGTAAATCTTTCCTCAGCCTATCCTGGAATTCAGTGAAAGCAGGTAGAAGTGCATGCTGAGGGTACCAGTCTATGGCAGGACTGGGTAATTGTTGTTGCTACAGCAGCAGGGGATGATATCCCCTGTCTGGCCTCCTTTCTCACAGATACAACCCAATTTTGCCTGCGTAATCTGACCTGGCCAGAAGGCATCACCAGTAGTTAGGGGTTTCAAATGAGGCTTAACTATGCCAAATATATTGTTAAAGTATTCTGATCATTTTAATGTTTTAACCCAAATTACATCACATCGCACAGGAAAGTATGACCACTGAACAGAGAGCTACTCCATAACAAGGATGGGTAGGGGTCACCATTGCAGTGCCAGCGGATAATTCTCCCATCCAGCATCCCCTAACTCACAGCCCAGTCATGCCTTTGTGATTTCTGCCCTTCCCAGAAGGAGGACTGCTTCACTAAACCGGTGTAGTGTATTTGATAGGCCACCACACCATCACCTATTCTGAATATGTTATTTTAAGACTTTTTAAAACATGCTCCACTTTGATGTTTAGAGGAATATAATACACAACTGATTTTAGCAATCAATTCTCTCAGAGCTGCATCCTTCCTCAAAACATTGATTAGCTCAAATGCAAATCATAGTGCTTTATCTTTTCTCATGTAGCTGCACATTACATTTAGATTTACAGCATTTACAGACGCCCTTATCCAGAGTGACTTACAATTGATACAGTCTTACAATCCAAGCAATTGTGGGTTAAGGGCCTTGCTCAAGGACCCAACAGTGGCAGCTTATCAGAGGTGGGATTTGAACCCTGGACCGTTTGGTCCATAGTTCAGTACCTTAACCGCTAGGCTACCACAGTCCCATTATGAATCTTTCTTATGAATGACACAAACTGCTGTCTTTTTTTAAACACTAATAACAGCAATACTGTTTACATTCAAATTTATAAGCACAACTGACTGATTGCCAGACTGTCCCAATCCACATCCAATGTACAAAATACAGTATACCATTATTATTTCTAGTTTACTAAATTGACATGTAGATGTTCTTAACATTCTATGGCCCTGTAAGACCAGCGGACAGCTAGCAGTTGGAATAGTTACTAACTCATATTGGTGGTTGGATTTTAATATTGGAGTAATATTGGAGTATTGCTTTACATACACATACCTCATGTGACTTATTTAATAAAATTCACATTTCAAAATATTTCATGATAGCTATGATTCATAGATGTATTTAGATCCTTTTTAGGGGTGCTCAAGCACCAATATCCCAATTGAATCCCAACACCCATAAAAATAGTAAGGAGTCAGTTTTTTTTGTTGTTGTTTTAAAGGTTTGTTCCCTAATAAGCTGAAGACTTTTTAAACTCATAGTAAGTATATGATTTAAACATACTATTAGATTCAACATTAATGTAACTTTCTCAGATTTGTTGGTGTCTTTCCAGTCTCAATGTGACTTTTTTACCCAAAGAGTCTGATGTTCTTCCTTAACAGTTGTGGGAATCACAGTCCAAAATTATGACTAAATATACAGTTTTTTGTGTGCTCAGCACCCCTGAAGGTGTGATCCTAGAATCGCCCCTGCTATTATTTTAATTAAGTCAACTTACTAGCTAACACATCATGCTGGCTGGATATCTAACTGCTAACAAACAATCAAGCAATATTTATTTGGGCTTGTGATCATAAAACATAGTCCAAAAGTCAATTTTAAATGTAAAGATGTGGGAAACCCCTAGTGCAGAGCCTGGAAAGATCTGAAAGAATAAGGTCCTTTTTAATCAGCCAAAGCATTAAAACCACCTGGTCTGTAACAGTGTTTAATTAGGTGCTATGCTTCAACTTAATGTTCACATGATTGCCCTGATTCATGGTTTCTTAGCAGAACAGTACCCTGAGCTTCACACTCCTCCACGTTCTTTAGTTTTTCCCGCAGTATATCCTGGTGTCGTCACTTTTCCAGGTAAACGGTGCCCAAATGCCCATACCATGTAGAACAAAGCGACAATTACAAGAAACAAATGACCTTTTTTCTTTGCTCCATGGTCCAGTTTGACAACCACATGCTCAACGCAGGTGTTTTTGACACTGAACAGAGACTAGTAATATATCGCAGGGGTTAACATGTGCGGTTATCAAGATAATCAGCCATATTTGTTATTTGGTAGGTGTTCAATTTTTGCTGTTTTTGATGGATGTTTTTGCTGTTTGTATCCATAAGCAGCCATCCAAGATGACTCAAACAGCCATTTTTTTAGTTCTGGGTTACATTAATAAGCTTGTAATGAGACGTACGCTACACCTTGCACATACAGACATTCCACAAACTGAAACTGACATGGTTTGATGTACTTGTGTTCCTGTTTGTCATAAACCCATTTAAAAGGTCTCAGTAGGGGCTGGGCGCAGTCTTTCATGGGCTAATTGAAAAAGATAGATAAGCTTGTTTAATACTGCTAGGGGAGGAGGCACACTGACATACTTGAGATTAAATTGCAGTCCACTGAGTGATTGAGGTTTCTAATCCCATCTAATGCACTAGATACTTTCCCACTTAAATGTGTTATGTTAAACACGTTCTCACTTTAAAATCTTTAAGTTATAGAAGGCTATGGATTAAATCACATACACACACAAAAAAGTCCCTGATCACTGCTCTGCTCTATTATTATTATTATTATTATTATTATTATTATTATTATTATTATTATCAGATTGTTAGATTGACATTTTCTGATACAGCATTAGTCTGATTTTCTCATTTGTCCGCTGAAATTAATGATATGGATGATATACAGTGGGGCAAAAAAGTATTTAGTCAGCCACTGATTGTGCAAGTTCTCCGACTTAGAAAGATGAGAGAGATCTGTAATTTTCATCACTTCAACTATGAGAGACAAAACGAGAAACAAAAAATCCAGGAAATCACATTGTAGGATTTTTAAACAATTTAATTGTAAATCATGGTGGAAAATAAGTATTTTGTAACAGAAAAGCAAGATTTTTGGCTCTCACAGACCTGTGACTTCTTCTTTAAGAAGCTCTTCTGTCCTCCACTCGTTACCTGTGTTAATGGCACCTGTTTGACCTCGTTATCTGTATAAAAGACACCTGTCCACAGCCTCAAACAGTCAGACTCCAAACTCAACCATGCCCAAGATCAAATAGCTGTCGGAGGACACCAGGAAGAAAATTGTAGACCTGCACCAGGCTGGGAAGAGTGAATCTCTACAATAGGCAAGCAGGTTGGTGTGAATAAATCAACTGTAGGAGCAATTGTAAGACATACAAGTCCATTAATAATCTCGCTCGATCTGGGGCTCCCCGCAAGATCTCATCCCATGGGGTCAAAATGATCATGAGAACAGTGAGCAAAAATCCCAGAACTACACGGAGGGACCTGATGAATGACCTGCAGAGAGCTGGGACCAACGTAACAAGGCTACCATCAGTAACACACTATGCCGAGAGGGTCTCAGATCTTGCAATGCCAGGCGTGTCCCCCTGCTTAAGCCAGTACATGTCCAGGCCCGTCTGAAGTTTGGCAGAGAGCATGTTGATAATCCAGAAGAGGATTGGGAGAATTTCATGTGGTCAGATGAAACCAAAATAAAACTTTTGGTAAAAACTCAACTCGCCATTTTTGGAGGAAGAAGAATTCTGAGTTGTGCCATACCTACTGTGTAGCATGGGGGTGGAAACCTCATGCTTTGAGGCTGTTTTTCGGCAAAGGGGACAGGACAACTGATCTGTGTTAAGGGAACAATGAACAGGGCCATGTATCGTGAGATTTTAAGCCAAAACCTCCTTCCATCAGTGAGAGCATTGAAGATGGAATGTGGCTGGGTCTTCCAGCATGGCAATGATTCCAAACACACTGCTTGGGCAACGAAGGAGTGGCACCGTAAAAAGCATTTCAAGGTCCTGGAGTAGCCTAGCCAGTCTCCAGATCTGAACCCTATAGAAAATTTGTGGAGGGAGTTGAAAGTCAATGTTGCCCCAAAAATTCACTGCTCTAGAGGAGATCTGCATGGAGGAATGGGCCAAAGTACCATCTACAGTGTGTGCAAACCTGATGAAGACTTACAGGAAACGTTTGTCCTCTGTCATTGCCAACAAAGGTTATTTTGCAAAGTATTGAGTTGAACCAAATTTATTGACCAAATACTTATTTTTCACCATGATTTACAGTTAAATTGTTTAAAATCCTACAATGTGATTTCCTGGGTTTTTTTTCTCATTTTGTCTCTCATAGTTGAAGTGTTCCTATGATGAAAATTACAGACCTCTCTCATGTTTCTAAGTAGGAGAACTTGCACAATCAGTGGCTGACTAAATACTTTTTTGCCCCCCTGTAATTCATGTACAATCTGTACAAGTAGGTGGTGCTGAGCATTGTTTCATTCTGAGAATTTTATCAAATAAAATATATATACACTGGTACGTATATACACTGTACCACCTCAGAACTCGTCAAATTTGGGGAGAAAAATTTGTTTTTTTCCAGCACTCGCCGCACTTGCATGAGATGAGCCTCTCTTGTATGAGTCGAGTCATGTGACTCGTTTCAGCCTACACATAATATCACGATTCAGTTTCACAATAGCTCTCGCTCAGTTCAAATAAGTCCCCATGGGTCCTAATAAGGTTAGTAATAAGAGCCAACTGAAAGGAAAACTGTGAGAACCGATGCGCAGTACTATACTCTCCAACATACGTCGAACTACTGGGCTGCAGCCAGCTGAGGAGCAGCGTGCTCACCAAAAAAGTAAGCGTTTTGCTTTAGCTTTTCACTTTCAAAACGTTATTCAAGAAATTACATGACATTTTTAAACATGTTATTATAAAATAAACTTTGTATTAATGATTTTGGTCAACTGTATGTTAATGTAAGTGTTTTAAACAATAAGATAGGATCTGCTACGATACAGTATAGACTATATTGGACACCTTGGTTTATGATACATACTTATGATGGATTTGACTGTCTCTCCATGATAAATCAGAATATATATATGGATAAAAAGTTGTCAACCTAATTGTTACAAAGGTTTGATAGAAATATGTCAATGCCTTTAAGGAATATGTGTAAAAAAGAGAACTAACTGAGTATTCTGTAACAAGCTGCTTCCCTAGAAGGTTGCCATGGCGTTCAGCATGGTAGCTCTGGGGATGTTTTAGTGTTTAAAAGATAATGAGGACTTACATATCATACCTGTAACTTCAGTTATCAGACTTTGCCTACTGTGATTCGCTGGTCTGCTATCTCAATTGTCACGAGGTGCTAAGTTGAATATGTCAATTTAATATGTCTGTCAGATACATGCACAATTAGAACTTTATATGTTAGGTACGTTGTAATCAGTGGCAATTGAAGCATCTGACGTAGACCTCTCCCATATCGTCCCGAACCAAATTCTCATTCACGGAATAGCATTTTGCCTGCACACTGGTTAGCAGAAACTATTCCACAAGAGAGAACAAGTTCAGGACATCGATACTTGTAGCTGCTATAAACTTTAGCGTAGCCCCTTTAAATCCCTTACTAATTGTTTCCATCTCCTAGGTAGCTTTGATGTTCAACACCCTCTTTCCTTCCAAAGGAGGCTGTCTGTGGGAGCAGAGGAGGAGGCAGATGGGCCATGACAGGATGCGATGAACCTGACGTCTCTCTTCCCCTTTCAAGTGCTTCAGTTCAATAAGCCCTAGCTGCACAAGCTGTTGTGGAGCACCTTTGAAATTCGAACGGATGCACAATAGCCTTGACTGCTAATGACTTCTTGTACATTTCCAAAGCCGCTCTGATTACACACCCTAGCAAGCATCAATGAGGACACATACGCTCATGCACATGCACACGCCACAGCTGAGGCAGTGCTCATAAACGCAACATGAGGACACTAGTAAACAATTAATATGTTAATTCTGGGAGTCTGTACCAGGCAATAAAGCAGGTGCAGCACTGTGCTTAAAATGTCCCCCCCCCCCCCCCCCCCCCCACACACAACCCTATTTTCATGTTTCCCACGCTTGGCTGAAGACTGCAAAACAATTGCGCTGGGTCCTGGGTGTATACTTTTGGATTTCCAGTACTGATGTGGACAGAGACTCAATATACCTGCTCACCTCATGTTACTGACCCAATGAATGACCCACTAAAGGAACTTTGCACACAGTAAATTGCTACTTGGTCTGAGTAGAACAATATCATAGTCTTATTATCTAGATGTGACCTCCTGGCCATCTAGTTCAATATCCCACCCTGCACATCAACCCTGTGTGATTTCTCATGTTCAATCATTGGACCATATAATGTGGACAGTGTGATAGAGGGAGTGAAAATGAGATCGCTGAACTATACTGATCCATCCTATGTGAACATTCTTTTAAAGCCATCTGAGACCTTGTTCTTTGAAACAGAAGATTGGATAGACTTATTGATGAAAATTATTGGAGATACCTAATGAAAAAACAACTTAATTATTTGGGAGACCAGTCATATCAAAGCATTTGGATCTATGAATTGATTAAACAAAACCACAAGAGCGAATTCAAATAGAAATTCCCACATGCATAGGAAGTGAGATTCAGTATTATGTTGTAGCTTGTAAGGCAGCAGAACAGCAATCAAGCAGGCACAAGGGCGAAATGTGGCACTTTGGATTCCCTGCCTTGAAAACAGAGTACTGCAGCGAGCTGCCTCTGAAGTAGGGGAGTGCAGTCCCTTTTCAGTCTTGAGCTTCAAGGACTTTCCTAAATTGGGTGGGCAAAGAAATAGAGTTAGTCTGTGATTGTTTGTGCTTGCGACTGGGTGAGGGAGTGAAGCAAAAAGAGAGCCATGAGTATCTTACCTGCTATAAGATGCTGAGAGGTTGAAAATTTCCAGTCTTAAGCTGATAACAGAGCAGAGTAAAAGTGCATGTCGAAGATCAGGAGAATAGGGGGAAGTGTACAAGGAGATCTGGAGGAAAAGTAAGCCAACATCAACATCCATCAACCCCTGCTCACATCTGAGTACCCATCTTCTCTGTGAGTGGTGTACTGCACTTCTAGTATTGAGGGATTCCTGCCTGTGGACTGGGTCGGTATGTTGAGGAGGTGAGGAAGAGTTCAAATCAAAGACAGACAAAAGGTCTTTCCCATTCATCTCTTGCTCAGAGTTTATACATTTGACTGAGCAAGAGGCAGACAATAGAATATGCATGTTTTACTTGCAAGTAGCGACTCATAGGAGAACTGTTCTCACATATATATATATATATATGTATATATATTATATATATATATATATATATATATATATATATATAATATATATATATATATAATATATATTACTGATTGGTGCAAGTTCTCATACTTAGACTTAGAAAGATGAGAGATTTCTGTCATTTTCAACTACAGGTACACTTCAACTATGAGAGACAAAAAATGAGAAACAAATCCCTGAACTCACAATTGTAGGACTTTTGTAATAACGAATTTAATTGTAAATCATGGTGGAAAATAAGTATTTGGTCACCCACAAACAAGCAAGACTTATGGCTCTCACAGACCTGTAACTTCTTCTTTGAGAAGCTCTTCTGTCCTCCACTCGTTACCTGTATTAATGGCACTTGTTTGACCTCGTTATCTGTATAAAAGACACCTGTCCACATCCTCAAACAGTCAGTGTCAGGATCTGTGCCCTGCCCCCATACTGTGTTTTGTTTTGCGGTTGTGGGTGAGCAGGACTACATCGCCCACAAACCCCCGCGGGACTAAGATGGCCACGGAACTCATGGCTGTTCCTTGTTTTGTTGTTGGACTCATTCATTGGTTTGTTGACTAATTGCTACCACACGCATCTGGGATTTTTTTCTACTTAAGATCTGCTGTTTCTCAGTTGCGGTGCAGTAGCATTATCTGTTGGGTGTTTGGGTGCATTTCCCTCGTTGTTTTTTTTGTCATGTTATCTTATGCTATGTACGCTAGCTATGTTCAGCCTCGTCTTGCCCTTCCAAGTCCTAAGTTTAGTTTGTATCTGTTTTCGTTCGGCTCCCACGCCAGGTTTTGTTTTTTCTTGGTCAGCTGTGTCTGCTCTTAGTTGTGGTGGGTTTTTTTTGTGAACGTGTGTTTTGTTAAATAAACCTTTTTATTTTACTGGAACCTGCATCATCATCTGCCCTCACTCCACTGCACCCTAACAGAATACTTTCCAGCAATTCCTGGTTGAATGCAAGGTCTGTCTGGATTGTTACTATCTCCCCTCGGAGGGGGACTGGTTGGCTTTCGTGGGTCTTCAGCTCACCGGCAAGGCTCTTGTCTGGGCCACGGAGATCTGGCCCCTGTTTGAGTTGGGGACCTGCGACTACTTTCTGGAGAGACTCGGGGTGATGTTTATTCCTCGCTCGACCAAGCTCCGCTGACCTCACCTTGTTTGTCGTCTTCTCAACCCTCCACTCATGGGCTGCTGGAGGATTCTTGCCAGCTCCAGGACCAGGCTTGTCTAGAACGTGCTCCCTCCTGGGACCGTCCCGAGCATTTTGCTGCCTCCGGAGATCTTCCCGAGCACGCCCTGCGCTGAGGACATCCAGAGCACCACTTCACCTGCTGAGGATGTCCAGAGTGCCACTTCCTTTGCTGAGGATGTCCAGAGTACCACCTCCTTCACTGAGGACATCCAGAGCGCCAGCTCCTTTTCTGAGGATGTCCAGAGCATCACTCCTCTTGCTGAGGATGTTCGGAGCAACTCTCCACTTGCCAGATCCCAGAGCTACTCAGTCAGGAGCTCTGTCCCTGAACACATTCGGTCTGTTTTTGAGCCATTAGCACTGCACAGCTTTGTACTTGAGTCTGATGCACCAGTTGCGTATTGGAGCTCGCCATGTCCGTTAGCTCTATAACTGAACATTTAGCAGCTCTTAGCTTCGTAAATAATCTGCTAGTGCCGCGTAACCTGGTATCTGGGCACCCTCCACAAATTTTCTATGGGATTGAGGTCTGAGGTCTGCTTCCTTTGTTGCCCGAGCAGTGTTTTTGGGATAATTTTGTCCCTCATAGTTATATATAAGTTTGTGAACCCTTTAGAATTTTCTATATTTCTGCATAAATATGACTTAAAATCATCAGATTTTCACACAGATGTCCTATAAGTGGATAAAGAGAACCCAGTTAAACAAATGAGACAACAATATTATATATCATCATTTATTTATTGTGGAAAATGATTCAATATTACCTATTAGTGGCAAAAGTATGTGAGCCTCTAGGATTAGCAGTTATTTGAAGGTGAAATTAGACTCAAGTGTTTTCAATCAATGGGATGACAATCAGGTGTGGGTGGGCACCCTGTTTTATTTAAAGAACAGGAATCTGTCAAAAACTGCTCTTCACAACACATTTGTGGAAGTGTATCATATATAATATATATATATATATATATATATATATATATATATATATATATATATATATATATATATATATATATATAGCAAAGATAAATCTCAAGCCATTCTATTCTCAATTACCAATTACATAGCTTTGAAAGAAAGTGACAGTTGACATGAAACACAAACAGATTTCTTCTATACATGTCAAGATCACTGTAGCATAGTTGACAAATATAACGCCTTTGAGTGGGCTTCAATAAATGATAGCTCCAGATTAGTTTCCCCGCTTAAAAACATCTCAGACAGTGAAATCTGCACATGACTTAAAACTAGCCGAGGCAGTAAAATCTAATTTTACAAAATTGCGTAACACTTTTCAGTTCATTAATTAATGCAGTACTTCATATATGCAATAATTCATACATGTAATACATCATGACCATGGATGAAGTGAGCAAGTGTCATGTATTCGTCAATGCAAGAGCAATATATGAATTCAAATAGTAATTAAGGTAGAACATAAATCCTAAAGTAATGGTGGATAGCAACGCTGCCTCACAGCAAGAAGGTCCTACATTCAATAATGATGTTTGACCCTCAAATTAAAGTGTTACCCAAAATTGAATAATAAAAGTATTAATGTGGATAAACTCTCTGACTTGTGTAGATTAAGTTGTCTACTACTTTGTGTATGTGATAGGGCAGGTGGATTAAACTAATTTAGTTAGTAAATTGCTTTTAAACAAAATGTCATTTTTGAGACCTTTTGCAGATGGCTTAGAATTTCAGACAGTCAATTTCAGAAATGTTCAGGCAAACTAAAACATTATGCTCTATTCCATACAACAACAACAGCAACAACAATAATAAAATAAAATAAATAGATAAATAAATAATAATAATAATAATAATAATAATAGTGATGGGGTGGAGTTTGCATGTCAGGTTTCCTCCCACAGTCCAAAGAAAATGCGCACGTGTGTATATGAGTGTGTGAGTGTGTCTCTCCTCCTGCCTTGACCTCCATGTCACCGGCCAGGCAGGATTAAGATATCCACAACTATCTGTTTTTTATACATATATATATATACATATACACACAGTGGGGCAAAAAAAGTATTTAGTCAGTCACTGATAGTGCAAGTTCTCCGACCTAACAAAGATGAGAGAGATCTGTAATTTTCATCATAGGTACACTTCAGCTATGAGAGACAAAATGAGAAAAAAAAATTCTGGAAATCACATTGTAGGACTTTTAAAGAATGTAATTGTAAATTATGGTGGAAAATGAGTACTTGGTCAATAAATTTGGTTCAACTCAATACTTTGTAACATAACCTTTGGTGGCAATGACAGAGGTCAAACGTTTCCTGTAAGTCTTCACCAGGTTTGCACACACTGTAGCTGGTATTTTGGCCCATTCCTCCATGCAGATCTTCTCTAGATCAGTGACTCCCTCCACAAATTTTATATGGGGCTGAGGTGTGGAGACTGACTAGGCCACTCCAGGACCTTGAAATGCTTTTTATGGAGCCATTCCTTCGTTGCCTGAGCGGTGTGTTTGGGATTATTGTCATGCTGGAAGACCCAGCCATGTTCCATCTTCAATGCTCTCACTGATGGAAGGAGGTTTTGGCTTAAAATGTCAAGATACATGGCCCCGTTCATTGTTCCCTTAACACAGATCAGTCGTCCTGTCCCCTATGCAGAAAAACAGCTCCAAAGCATGAGGTTTTCACCCCCATGCTTCACAGTAGGCAGGGCGCAACTCAGAATTCTTTTTCCTCCTGTGACGGACCACGGAATGAGGAGGCAAACGCAAGGCCAGTGCAACGGTAAGGCAGGCTTTATTGACTTTCACACAAAAGGGTTGGATGACGGGCACGGAGACTAGGGTAGGGAACCTCATTGAGAAGCGGGTGACTGAGTGTGTGAGGTGGTTATATGCGTAGCGGCAGGCAGTCCGGAGATGAGGAACAGGTGCAGGTGATCAGTATGTGGGTGAGGTCGAGCGAGGCAAGGTGCGAGCGGGTGGAGCGGTGCCGGAGGTGGGCGTGACAGTGCCCCCCCTCGAAGGACTCGTTGAGGCGGGAGTGCGACGAGAGGCGGGGAGCGACGAGGTGCCGGCCGATCGGGACGAGAGGCGTGGAAGTCCCGGATGAGGAGGGGGTCCAACACATCCGAGGCATCCACCCAGCTGTTTTCTCCGGCCCGTAGCCTCCCATTCGACCAGGTATTGAACGCGGGAGGCCCGACGGCGGGAATCCAGGAGGCGGCGGACTGTGTAAACGAGAGCCTCTGGGGGGCCGGTAGGTGGAGGTTGGTCAGAAGGGGAGGACTCCGCCAGCGGACCGGGCACCCAGGGTTTCAGGAGGGAGACGTGGAAGACTGGAGAGACGCGGAGGTAAGAAGGCAGTTGCAGTTTAAAGGTGACATCATTGATTCTGTCAGTGATAAAGTAAGGACCCGAAAAGCGGGGAGAAAAAGGGGTACTTCCCTGAGCGGTGCGGAGTCCCTGCGAGGAGAGCCAGACGCAATCCCCGGGCTGGAAGTCGGGTGCGGCACGGCGGCGACGGTCCGCGTGCCTCTTGTATCGACGGATGGCCTTGTCGATGCGAAGGTGTACCTGGCACCAGACGTCCTCACTGTGGCGAAACCAGTGGTCCACTGCCGGTGCGTCCGATGGCGTGGAATCCCAGGGCACAAAGGGAGGCTGGTGCCCCAGGACGCACTGGAAGGGTGTGAGGCCCGTGGAGGAATGCCGGAGGGAGTTCTGTACGATTTCAGCCCATGGGAGGAATCGAGACCAGTCATGAGGGTTGTGAAGGCAGTACGAGCGTATGAACTTCTTTAACTTCTGGTTGGAACGCTCGCACTGACCGTTGGTCTGTGGGTGGTATCCCGAGGAGAGGCTGACAGTGGACCCCAGCTTCTGGAAGAAGGCGCGCCAGACCACGGACGTGAACTGTGGGCCTCTGTCGGTGAGGACGTCCTCCGGGATGCCGAAGAGATGGAAGACGTGTTCGAAGAGGTGTTCGGCGGTTTGGAGAGCCGAGGCGATTTTGGGAAGAGGGACAAAGCGGACGGCACGGGAGAACCGGTCAATGATTGACAGGACGGCGGTGAATTCGTTAGATGCGGGGAGGTCCGTGACGAAGTCCAGGACTACGTGAGACCAGGGTCTCTGCAGCACAGGCAGTGGATGAAGCAGACCAGCTGGTAAAGTCCGGGGTGTCTTGGCTTGTGCGCAAATGCCGCAGGAAGAGACGAAGCGGTGGACGTCCCGGCGCATGTTTTCCCACCAGAAGCGCGCGGCGAGCAGTTGGTGCGTGCACGTCTCTCCAGGGTGGCCAGAACAGAGAGGTGTGTGCCCAGGTGAGGAGGCGATCGCGGAGATCCTGTGGCACGTACTTCTTCTCCGGCGGGCATGACGGGGGAGCGCGCATCCGCGAGAGCCGTTCCTCCAGTTCCTGCTCGAACTCCCAATGGATGGCTCCGATGGCGCACGAGGATGGAAGAATAGGCTCAGGTGGGTCGCCAGGAACTGGATCGGGATCGTGAGTTCGAGAGAGAGCATCGGCTTTGGTGTTTCTTGGAGCCTGGAACGATACGTGATGGCAAAACCGAAGCGGGAGAAGAAGAGGGACCAACGAGCCTGGCGAGGGTTCAGCCGCTTGGCAGAGCGCAGGTACTCCAGGTTTTTGTGGTCCGTGAGAACTGTGAACGGATGTTTGGATCCCTCCAGCCAATGCCGCCACTCCTCCAGAGCCAGCTTGATGGCAAGCAGCTCCCGATCACCCACATCGTAATTGCGTTCAGCAGGGGTCAGTTTGTGTGAGTAGAAGGCGACGGGGTGCAGTTTGGGCGGATCGCCAAGGTGTTGGGAGAGCACGGCACCCACGCCGGTCGAGGAAGCATCCACTTCTAGAAAGAAGGAGAGGTCCGGGTTTGGATGAGCCAGGACGGGAGCACTGGTGAAGGCCGCCTTGAGTGCTTCGAAAGCCTGCTCCGCGTCGGGGCTCCAGTGGAGAGAATGGGGCTTACCCTGGAGTAGCGTGGTGAGGGGCGCCACCCTGTGGCTGTAGTCCCTGATGAAACGCTGGTAGAAATTGGCGAAGCCCAGGAATCGTTGCAGCTGCTTGATGGAGTCCGGTCTCGGCCAGTCCAGGACGGCGAACAGTTTGTTGGCCTCCATAGCGACTCCTGAGGGGGAGATCACGTACCCCAAGTAGTGGACAGACTGCGTGTGGAACTCGCACTTAGATGCCTTGACGCGTAAGTGGTGAGAATGGAGGAGTTTGAGCACCTGGCGTACCTGATCGACATGGGTGTTGAAGTCCGGAGAGAAGACGAGAATGTCATCAAGGTACACCAAGACGAACCTGCCCAGCAAGTCCCGAAGCACGTTGTTGATGAAGGCCTGGAATACTGATGGAGCATTGGCCAGGCCGAAGGGCATGACCAGGTATTCATAGTGTCCAGTGCTTGTGCTGAAGGCCGTTTTCCACTCATCGCCCTCCCTCACACGCACCAGGTTGTAGGCATTTTGCAGGTCGAGTTTGGTATACCATTGTGCTGAGCGGAGGCGTTCCAGGGCTGAATGTACCAGTGGGAGCGGATAGGCGTAGCTGCGCGTGATCTGGTTTAGGTTCCGATAGTCAATGCATGGCCTGAGGCCGCCGTCGCGTTTAGGCACAAAGAAGAAGCCCGCCGAGACCGGTGACGTGAACGGGCGGATGAAGCCAAGGTTCAGATACTCCGAGATGTAGTCCGACATGGAGTCCTCCTCGGCAGCGGATAACGGATACAGGCGGGCTTTAGACAAGGGGGCGTCAGGCAGGAGATCGATGGCGCAGTCGCCGGGACGATGAGGCGGAAGAGAAGGAGGCGAGGCCGTGCCGAAGACCGCGGCCAAGTCCGTGTACTGCACAGGGACGTTGGGCGGCAGTGATTCCGGCTGGCTGAGTGGAAGTGAGTGCACCGCCATGGTGGGCCGAAGGATGCAGCGTTCTTGGCAGCGAGGCAACCAGCGGACCAGCTCGAGAGCTGACCAGGAGATGAGCGGGTCGTGTTCGCGGAGCCAGGGGAGTCCCAGGATGACGGGTTGTGTCAGAGATCCAAGCGGGTAGAAGGTGATGGATTCCTGATGAACCGCCCCGGTGAGCAGACAGAGAGGGGTAGTGATCTGGGTAACGAAGCCCGAGCCCAGCGGGCGACCGTCGGCCGAAGTGATGCGGCACTTATGGGGCAGAGGAGTGCAGGGAATCTTCCACTGGGAGATGACGTGTTGCGCGATGAAGTTCCCTTGCGCGCCGGAGTCGATCAAGGCTGTAAGAGGGACATCACCATAAGCGAACCGCAAAACCACAGGAAGAAGGAAAGAAGACACAAGCGGGGATTGACTCACCCGGGGCGTGCGCGATGGGGTTCTGGCACGCGAGCTGGTAGGCCCGGAGGATGGAGCGAGGTCGCAGGTGGAGCGCAGGTGGCGGTCCGAGCCGCAGTAGCAGCACAGTCCCTGTTCGAAGCGGCGTCGGCGTTCCTCGGCAGAGAGGTGGGTGCGAACGACCTCCATGGTTTCTGGTGGAGGTGTGGAAATGCGAGGTGGAGGAGAGGTGGTTCGAGAAGCGGAGGCAGAGCGCGGAACAAGGAGCTGGTCCAAACGGATGGCGAGTGTGATGAGCTTGTCCAGTGACAGGTCCAGGTCCCTTCCAGCCAACTCCCTGACCGTAAGCCCTTTCGGAAAGCGGAGACGAGAGCAGGTGTGTTCCAACCGCTCTGGGCCGCCAGGGTGCGGAATTGCAGGGCGTAGTCGGCGGCAGAGCGGCGACCCTGCCGTAGAGAGAACAACATTGCTCCAGAGGAACGCCCCTCCCTGGGGTGCCGAAAGACGGCACGGAAGGCAGTGAGAAAGCTATTGTAGATGGTGGCCTCTTCTGCCCCTTGTACCCAGATGGCAGTGGCCCAATCGAGGGCTCGTCCCTTGAGGACGGAGATGATGAGGGCGATACGAGCCGCATCGGACTCCGGTGGCGTGCTGGAGAAATACAGCTGGCACTGTAGGATGAAGCCCTCGCAGCGTTCCGGATTGCCATCGTACTTGTCTGGAAGAGCGATACGGTAGGCCGCTGAAGGCTGGCGAGGAGGGCTGGGAGGAAGAGGAACCGTCTCCGAGGCGTGCACAGCGGGGGAAGGCGTTAGCTGAGACACACGCTGGGTCAGCTCGCTGACGGAGGGTACCAGTGCATTGAGGGAGCGCTGGTTGTCGGCGAGCTGTGAGACCACCTGAACCACTTCCTGGATCTGAGCGCGGAGGTTGGCAATCTGTTCCGCTGTGGAAGCGTCAGAGTGTAGGCCGGTGGCCGCTGCCTCCATGTTGCGGCTTCTCAAACTGTGACGGACCACGGAATGAGGAGGCAAACGCAAGGCCAGTGCAACGGTAAGGCAGGCTTTATTGACTTTCACACAAAAGGGTTGGATGACGGGCACGGAGACTAGGGTAGGGAACCTCTTTGAGAAGCGGGTGACTGAGTGTGTGAGGTGGTTATATGCGTAGCGGCAGGCAGTCCGGAGATGAGGAACAGGTGCAGGTGATCAGTATGTGGGTGAGGTCGAGCAAGGCAAGGTGCGAGCGGGTGGAGCGGTGCCGGAGGCGGGCGTGACACCTCCAAACATGACGAGTTGAGTTTTTACCAAAAAGTTCTATTTTAGTTTCATCTGACCACATGATATTCTCCCAAACCTCTTCTGGATCATCCATATGCTCACTGGCAAACTTCAAACAAGCGTGGACATGTACTGGCTTAAGCAGGGGACACGTCTGGCATTGCAGGATCCGAGTCCCTCTCGGCATAGTGTGTTACTGATGGTAGCCTTTTTATTTTGGTCCCAGCTCTCTGCAGGTCCATCCATGTAGTCCTTGGATTTTTGCTCACCGTTCTCATGATCATTTTGACCCCACAGGATGAGATCTTGCGTGGAGCACTAGATCGAGGGAGATTAACAGTGGACTTGTATGTCTTACAATTGCTCCCACAGTTTATTTATTCACACCAACCTCCTTGCCTATTATAGATTCACTCTTCCCAGCCTGCTGCAGGTTTACAATTTTCTTCCTGGTGTCTTTCGATGACTCTTTGGTCTTGGCCATGGTTGAGTTTGGAGTCTGACTGTTTGAGGCTGTGGACAGGTGTCTTTTATACACATAACGAGGTCAAACAGGTGCCATTAATACAGGTAACAAGTGGAGGACAGAAGAGCTTCTTAAAGAAGAAGTTACAGGTCTGTGAGAGCCAGAAATTTTGCTTGTTTGTGGGTGACCAAATACTTATTTTCCACCATGATTTACAATTAAATTCTTTAAAACCCTACAATGTGATTTCCTGGATTTTCTTTTCTCATTTTGTCTGTCATAGTTGAAGTGTACCTATGATGAAAATTACAGACCTCTCTCATATTTCCAAGTCGGAGAACTTGCACAATCAGTGACTGACTATATATATATATATATATATATATATATATATATATATATATATATATATATACACATGCAGATTTTTGGGTTAACCCTAACCCTAACCCTAAGCCTTAGTACTTCTTAGTACTTCTTTTGTGAAAAACAATTCAAAACTGTGCTGCTGGTCACTGTCCTCTATAAATGCTTACTGATGGGATAAGAGTGAGTGATGCTAGTTTTGCTACCTCTGATGTTTTATTGCAGAATCCAACTAATAAATTACTAGTTAAATAAATTGCCAAGATCAGCTGTCAGGTTAATGTTAAGATTTAGGGCTATGGACAAATAAGGTGAGGGTAGTTTAGTGTTATTAAATTCAGTCACTGTTCACTACTAGAGTGTGTTCCTTCCTTCTTTTAAAAAAAAAAAAGAGAAATAATATTAACTGACCTGCAAAGGATTGGCACCTCATCTAGAATTGGTACCCACATTGCACCCTGTGCTATAAGTTGGGCTCTCCCCACAACCGGAATTTGATTAAGCAGGAATGAAAATGAATGAATGAATAAAAAGTACTTATAAGAACAATTACTTGAGTAAGAGTAATAAAGTACCTTGTGAAACATCTACTAACGCATTGCATTGCTCATTACATAAGGTAAATAAAGCTGCAAGCAGTGATGACAGGCCGTAGCACCTCCGGTGATATTACCCAATTAACGCAACACCACACCACAATGAACAGAGTTTATTTTAGAGTTTATTTTTAAAGATTATGGTGAGGCATATCAAATTAGGACCTGCACAATCAAATACTTTTAACTTTATTAAGTTATTAATACTTTATTATTAAGTATTATAATAAGGACATCCTACTCTATAGATATTCTGTTTGAAATACCTATAGAATAGGTATTTCTATAGGTAAAATACCTATTGAAATACCTAAAATACCTATAGAAATAGGTACCTATAGAAATGCCTAAAACACCTATACAGGGTGGGCCATTCATATGGATACACCTAAATAAAATGGGAATGGTTGGTTATATGAACTTCCTGTTTGTGGCACATTAGTATATGGGAGGGGGAAACTTTTCAAGATGGGTGTTGACCATGGCAGCCATTTTGAAGTTGGCCATTTTGGATCCAACTTTATTATTTCCAATGGGAAAAGGGTCATGTATCACATCAAACTTATTGAGAATTTCATAAGAAAAACAATGGTGTCCTTGGTTTTAATGGTGTGCTTGGCCACTGTGCCACTCTTGTAAGTATCAATAAGTTAACACATACTCTATAGGGAAAATTTTTAAATGTGACATTTTGCTGCCAGCGTTTATGAGCAATTGTTTTTTGTTTATTTGTTTGTTTTTAATTGTAAAATCCAAAATATTAATTTTGCCATTGTTATGTTTTATTAATTATTAATATGTTAAATTTAGTAATTAAATATTAATTGTGCTTTAAAATGTATACATATACATTTGTTCCCTGTAGATGATGTATCAATCAACATGAGAAATGTTTATTTATTTATTTTTTTTTACAATTGACAACATTAGATATCTGGGCATATATTAGACAACCTTATCCAGAGAGACTTACAACCAATACAATATTAGCAGTTACATCTGTTACAATTCAACCAATTGTGGGTCAAGGGCCTTGCTCAAGGACCCAATCGTGGCAGATTGCCAGAGGAGGGATTTGAAAGATGATCTTTCACATCTATAGTCCAGTACCTTAACCGCTAGGTCACCACAATCCCACAGCATCGACATCATGTATAGATAATCTGGCATGAAGCACATGTAACATATAGAAGGATTAAGTCAAAATGCATGGCATGTGCATACACAAAATCCAATAAAGCTCACTTTCTATTAGACAAGATGACGACTTAAATGAGTTGTTGTCAGGGAAGACAGTTCGGTAATAGTAATTGGGGTAAACTATTCTAGCCTTGATTTACAGGTAATTAAACATATATATATATATATATACACACTAGTGCTACATCTTTTAGGTTGTTGAATAGCTGGGTGTCGTGATGAGGTTTGAGGGCAAATCTTGCATATATCTTATCATTAAAGAAATTCATGCAATCCATATTCTTGCAATCTGACAGAATTCCAGAGTCAATTTCTGTAATGTGTCTAGGTAGTCTGGTGACAGTATAAAAAAATAATTCTAGGATTGTTCTTATTTTCTCTGTCAGTAAGTGCACTACCGTAGCTTTTGAAAGGGCGTGTTTATACTCCAATGCCATGCCATGCTATACCTCCAAGCAATCTGAAACACCTCCAGTTTACTATGTCACCGCTTATGTTCTACTTTCTGAGCAGTCTGTTTAAGGTGCAGGTGTAGTCATTATAACATGGTGCAAGGCTTTTTTTGCCTAAGGCGTTTGACCAGAGTAGGAGCAGCTTCATTTAAAGTTGTGCAAAACAAAAATTCTAATAGGTGGGCTGCATGCTCGAGTCGGGTTCACTCGGGTTGAAGCTTCAGTCAGTAAGTCTGGTGGGTGATTAATAAACGTAGCTGAAGTAGCAGATATAATAGTGCAATGGTAATGGTAGTAGACAAAATGAGTTACAGGTAGTTCATGTAATCAGAAATCAAATCATTTTGCAGAAAAACAACAAGGTTATCTAAACATCTGAATGTTAATGAATATTAAGTGTGGTTAAAGATTTGGGGTGGTCAAATCACATTCTGAGTGATAGCCATGGATTCTACTCAAATGCAGTTTTAAGTGGATCTTGCTCATTTTTAAAGTGAATATTAAAATCACCCTTTAGTCAGCCTTATCAGTTGAAAGTACTATGCAGGAAATAAATTTATCTAATTCCTGAGGAAACATGAAATAAGGACTCAGAGGGCAGTAATAGTGATAAGCTTAAAAAAGTATGACTTTTTCTATGCTTGATCAGTCACATTATGAATAAGTATTTCAAATTAATTAGCTTTGTAATTAGCTTCATGAGTAACACCTAAGTCTTTGTCAAGAATTGTGGCTACTCCTCCTCCACGACTATTAAGACAAGGGTTTTGAAAACAGCTACAGTGGAGCTTGAAAGTTTGTGAACCCTTTAGAATGTAATATATTTCTACATAAATACGACATAAAACATCAGATTTCACAGAAGTTGAGGTAAAGTTTACAGTACCAACTCTAAAGAGTTTGGACTCTTTAGATAGACTGTGTACAAATGTAGAAATTTAAAGACAATTGCTGCTTGGTCAACCAACAAAGATGTTCAGCATTAGGACAACACTGAACAACAATGCTGTGCATGGTTGCTGTCTTCTGCCTCCCGTGGGGTTGCCGATGTCTCATGTGATCCCTCTTGACTGTGTTACCTTCCGGTTCTCCTCTTTCTAGTAATGCTGCTATAGCTAATGCTGCCGGGGTCTCATGCTACACATGGCATCCGTAATTGTTAATAGACACTGTGCTCTTAATATATAACTAACTACATTTTCTGCTTTCCCTCCAAGCTGTGTTCCGGTACCAGTTCCTGCCCCACACATGATGTTCATCTTCTTCAGCTTCACTCAAGCTGTTTCCGTCATCAGCTCCAGCCCCACCATACCCGGGCCACACCAGAGGGCAGTAACTCTCTCCCTCTTCTGGTTATCTGGGGACGAAGTGCCGCCAATGACTTTCCTGCTTAGACTCAAGACCCTGGAGTGACTGTGTATTGGACTACTTAATGCTGATGTGCTTTATTTTACATTTTACTTGAACTATGACTCCATGACTTATTAGTTTAGATAAATTAGTTTCATTCTTAGATTTATCATCTACGGCGCCCAAGGAGGTTGGCTCCCTTTTTGAGTCTTGGTCCTCCCAAGGTTTCTTCCCCATAACAATTAGGGAGTTTTTCCTTGCCACTGTCGCCCTAGGCTTGCTCAGTTTGGGATTGGACGTAGATATTAGGAGATGATCTAAAATTGTAAAGTTGCTTTGAGACAATGCTCTATTGTAAAAAGCACTATATAAACAAATCTGACTGACTGACTGACTGCATGCTAGGGTTGGAAGGAGAAAGCCATTGCTCTCCAAAAAGAGCATTTCTGCCCATCATGTGGCACATGGGAGATCCAGAAGTCTACAGGAAAAAACATTTTGTGGGCAGATGAAACCAAAATACAGCTTTTTGGTTTACATGAGAAACCTTATGTCTGGAGAAAGAAAAATACTGTAATCCAGCATTGGAAACGTATTCTATCTGTACTGGTAGTATCATGGTTTGAGCCTGCTTTACTGCATCTGGGCCAGAACAACTTGCCAGCATGTATAGGACAACGAATTCTGAATTATACTAAAATTTTGTAAAGGGATATATCAGGACATCTATCTGTGAACTGAACCTTAAGTCAGAGTGGGCCAGGCCGCAAGACAACAACTCTAAGCGTACAAGTAGTTTTGCCAAAACATGGTTAAAGAAGAGTAAAGTTAATGTTCATTCAGTGTCATGACCTTGATACAAAATAAATGTTGTGAAAGAAGTTCATGTGAGGAAACCCACCAACATTCCAGAACCGAAGCTGTTCTGTATAGATGATTTGGCTCAAACTTTCTCCGGGTCATTGTGCAGGACTAATCAACAGTTACAGAAACCTATAGATTCATTTAAAGCGATATATTCATCAAGACTAGTCCAGTAAGAAAAAGTGCATGTCCTGAAAGGCCAGACTTACCCTCAAAGGCTGTCCAATTATCTATGAAGCCCACATTTTTAGATTACCACTTTGACATCCAGCAGTGCATTGACCATAACCTGCCGTAGACTTGGCCATCGCAGCACATTGGGATGGGGTCAGAGCACACTACTGCATTGGACAGTATCTTCAATACTATACAAACCTCTATTTTGTTATTTTAGTTATTCTGTAAGGTGAAGGTATACAGTAGATCATAAATTGTGTACAAATTTCATGATCTTTCAGCTGTGGGAACCACCTTAAAATGGCCTGGTCTTGATAATAAAAAGTATTGAATGATGATGATGATGATGACGATGATGATGATGATAATGGGCAGCATGGTGGCTTGGTGGGTAGCATTGTCGCCTCACAGCAAGAAGGTCCTGGGTTCAATCCCCTAGTCCGAAAGACGTGTGTTATAATGTGTGAGTGCTGCCGGCATAGGGTGTAATAATAATAATAATTCTTGCATAAACAGTAGG
Organism: Ancistrus triradiatus; assembly: GCA_025084515.1. NCBI lineage: Eukaryota > Metazoa > Chordata > Actinopteri > Siluriformes > Loricariidae > Ancistrus > Ancistrus triradiatus. The sequence goes on along the minus strand of JAJAGP010000423.1, from coordinate 138,850 downwards.
TGAAAAGCATATATGGTATATGCATCAGATGAACTATGTAGAACCTATACAGCTGAGATCAGTGAAAAGTTCACTGTTTGTCTTGCGAGATGGTGTACCTACACCAGAGTGTCAGTCTGGTCATGTGGATAACATCATAAAGTTCATAATCAATCATTTATGAAGGTTGAGTCAAATCAAGGTTTGCATGAGGAAGTCATGCACCTGCCTGCATGATGAGTCATATACTGTATATTTGTCATTTCATAATTAAAAGTCAGCAATAGTCCATGTATATCTGCAGATTAGCTATCAAAAGTTTCAATTATCCACATATTCAGTTTTACATTGTGCTCAGTTATTAACAGCATAATGTAATCATGATGGGAATCATCTCTTTGTCCAGAATATCCATGATGTACAGACTACTTTGTAGTTTTCACATAAAGGACATCTCAGTGTTCAGATCAAAAATACGTAATACACACATATAAAGGGTTCACTACTCCCTTTTTACTGTCCAAAATTTACTTATGGGGTCTCATTTTAATCAGTTCTGTGTACATAACCATAGAAAAACCTCCATTCAACTTTTTTTCCTGAAACGTCTAATTAACTAATGTTACCTAACTTACTGCCATGCTAATTTAAGATGTACCAAAGAAACTTACATTATAAAACTTACTATACATTAAAACTAGCTTACAATGCAAAAATTTACATCTTCAAATGTATGACAATTATGGCATTTTAAGACAAAATTAGAAATAAAACTCCACTAAGCTGCTAAAAATAACTTACATTTGATGAATAGTTTTTTCGCTTGAAGCTTAGTACTGCTCTTCTATTCCAATTAATCCTACCTCCATTTGTTCAATTTTCAACATATAATAAAATGCTTTGCAGTATAAATTCAGGACAACTATACCTTCATGCTCACCAATTCTGAAATGAATCAGATGAAGTGTGTAGCAGCTACTTAGCAGAGACTGGTGAGGAAGGCATGATCATAACCATCCTAATTCATAGCCTGCGACGTTAGAGCGACGCATGGACAAGTTGCAAGAGGTATGAAAATGCACAAAAATACAAGAATCTGAGATATGGATAAGATTAGGGTTAGGGATTTGTGTTATGGTAAATGGTAAGGACTTGGGTTAAGGTTAGGGTTAGGAATCTGGATTAATATTAGGGTTATGGATGTGGGATAAGAATAAATTAAGGGATTTGGATTTTTAAGGTTAAGGTTAGGCTTATTTGCATCATGGTTTGGATTAGGGATTTGTGTCATTTTTAAGTGTTTTAGTGTTTTAAGTGTGAGAAATAAAATGCTAATATTATTAGTATACAGGGATTTATGAAAAGGACGCAAATGAAGATAAAAAGTGAAAGGACCTTATTAAAATCTATTTATTTTTTATTATCTTTGCAAAGATAATGTGCAGAAGTCAGGAAACAGCCAATTTCCTCTCGGCCATTTGATATTTGCATAGGAGGTGAAAAACAATTAGAACCATGGGGATTAGCCATATTTGTCCAATCCCAAGAAAATGAATTTATTACCTGCCACCTGCTTAATTGATTCCGTGTGTCTGCATCCTCATACTCATCTTAGAAGCTAGGGTGCTTTAGATGTAAATACGACACCCCCATGATAGCAAAGAGATAAAAATAATCTCTCCCAATTCAAACATGTAGCCTACCACTGGCAATCACGTCTTGGTGAGCTACAAAAGGCAATCAGAGTACAAGACTATAAAAGGGTGTTTTAGGGAGAACCAAGTAATTCCTTACATCTGTTCCAGTTTGTGTTTATTGAGTGGGAGCATGTACACAAAACAAAAACCTTTCGATCACAGAGCTGTATGGCACAGCCACGTGTTTGAGAGTAGTGTCTCTGTATTGGCAGCATGAGGTTGCCATAAAATGCAGAATTAATGTGTCCTTTCTCTGGGGAGTTTCTCCTGTCCTTTTCATTCTTTTTGTTTTGGAAAAACAATAGGGACAAAAGAAAAGTGATCAAGACAACATAATGGACTGCAGTGTTGTCTGTTTTTGTAGTGAAGTATAGCCAGAATTATCGAGGGAAATTAAGGTACTTCTAGAGGCTATTGTTGTTTGTAAGAAACATTGTGTGTGGCTAGAAAAATACAGTACAACAGGGCTACTGAGAGATCAATGTGCAAAAGACAAAAACAAAGCAAATAATAATAATAATAATTATAACAAATAAAAGCTGCCAGCGGCAAGGCTCTCGCAGTGCGGTGCAAGTTAAAGCCAAGCCAAACAAAGGTGGTGATGTGACAATAATGAATGCAGAAAAAAAATGTAGTCTGGTAATAGAGAAAGCAGACCAAGGCAGGGTGTATAAAACCTACCTCAATCTGCAGTTTACCTAATTTAGAGTAGCTGGGGTTATAATAATGACTATAATAATTGTGTAATCAGGACTGGTCCATTAGTAAACATGCACAATTTGGCAGAGACACAAACAAGCACCACAGAGTAATGCACACTTTCTGTTTTGATATTTCTCTTTTCTGTTTTGACTTTCGTTATTGAGTCTCTATGAGAAAAAAAATTTCACATATTTCACATATTTAAAAAAATATGTGAAAAATGCACAAGATCCAAAATTTCTGACTTCCAGTCGGGCAAAGTCACTCAAAGCAATGTGCAACAGTCATGGTCATGACATAATGAATGTCAAAGCAACTTTGCCCTGAGCATGAAAACCATTGCTTCTGTTTTAGTTCTGCATCTAAAGCAAATCAGTTGCCCACCATTATGTCATCATTGAGGTATCCACTAGTTCTTCAGACTTTACCTTAAAAATGTCTATAAGATAATGTTTTTTTTCCAAGGGAGTTCAGTAAAGTTTGTTGACAGAGTTTGGCAGAGCTATTGGAAGCCATTGGTTAATATGAACAACATGCTGAACATGCTGAACAATGTCTCCAACAAACATTGTCAATGTTGGACTTACTATTTGGCAAACAGTGATTTACAAATATTTACAAAGATTTACTCATTTACAAATATTGGTGGGCCATAGACTCCACTAGCAACTTCCAAGGCAAATCATCAAAGAATAAAAAAAAAGTTTGCCATTTTGATGAGAGTGCTAAACATTCTTAGTTTTCAACCATTGTCAAATGTACGTTTAAAACCTAGGGGAGCTGACTAGTCATGTCCCTCAAAACAATCCATGAAATTTATAAATCCCACATCCCATCCAACATATGCAACTACCTGTTGGGTAGAGTCAGATAAAACCAAGTGAACTTCATCTGAGATGATGAGAGCAATGAACATATCAAATACTGACCATGCACATACCCATGCACTGCGTATTTTTTTGCAAGTATAAGGTGTGTGACAAATATCTTTTCTCTCTTTCGAATGTTGAAAATCCCGCAAAACCAAGTGAATGTGTGATTAATAATAATAATAAGAAGAATAAGAATAAGAATAACACAGTACAGTTGAGAGACCCTGTTATTCTTCATTTTTCATTATTCTAAATAAAAAATAAAAAGACAGAAAGATTTCACATTAGTTATTCGTTATAATGATCATGTGACTTGTCTGAATTAACACAATTAAGGCCCATTTTCACTAGCATTTTGGGATGAAATGGATGACTCCAAGACTAATTATATCATTAGTGCCAGATGTTCATGCAGCTGTATTCACACCAACAGCAGTACACGGGGTTAAATTAACTACGTTAATTGAACAATAAAGCTCCCGATGACAGGACTCCAAATGGCTTTGGATTAAATCATGTCAAGCCTTGAAAAGATGATTTCACTGAAATGGGTGCCAGCAATTTATCAGCACTCGATAAACAGTTGAGAAAATATTGATTTTCTGTTGTGTGCAACCATTGCATCTATAACTGGTACAGGAAACAAAGCCATCATATTTATACAAAGATTGCCATGTAATAAATATCTACAGTGTTTATCATGGGACTGACAATAGTGACTGGAATTTAAATCTACACTCTTTATTGCATCACTCTATTAAGTTTCACATTCCTCTGCCACTTTAATACAGATTTTAGTTCGTGCTACTAGGCCTGTCACAATTACTACATTATCAACTAAGCATGATTTTTTTATGACAGCAGCTGACCACAGAATTGCAGAAACCTAATTTTTAAATATTATATATTATGATATTTAATATTTAAATAGTATATATTATATATTATATATTATGATAGTCCATGGTTCCATGGTATTCCACCATGATTTCATATATATATATATATATATATATATATATATATATATATATATATATATATATTATATATATATTTATATATATATATATACCAGTGGGGCAAAAAAGTATTGTCAGCCACAGATTGTGCAGTTTCTCTCCTACTTAGAAGATGAGAGAGGTCTGTAACTTTCATCATAAGTACACTTCACTATGAAAGACAAAATGAGAAAAAAAAATCCAGAAAAATCACATTGTAGGATTTTCAAAGAATTTAATTGTAAATCATGGTGGAAAAAATAAGTATTTGGTCACCCACAAACAAGCAATATTTCTGGCTCTCACAGACCTGTAAAACTTCTCCTTTAAGAAGCTCTTCTGTCATCCACTTATTTACCTGTATTAATGGCACCTGTTTTTTGACCTCGTTATCTGTATAAAAGACACCTGTCCACAGCCTCAAACAGTCAGACTCCAAACTCAACCATGGCCAAGACCAAAGAGCTGTTCGAAGGACACCAGGAAGAAAATTGTAGACCTGCAGCAGGCTGGGAAGAGTGAATCTACAATAGGCAAGCAGGTTGGTGTGAATAAATCAACTGTGGGAGCAATTGTAAGACATACAAGACCATTGATAATCTCCCTTGATGTGGGACCCCACGCAAGATCTCATCCCGTGGGGTCAGAATGATCATGAGAACGGTGAGCAAAAATCCCAGAACTACACTGAGGGACCTGAGGAATGACCTGCAGAGAGCTGGGACCAAAGTAACAAGGCTACCATCAGTTACACACTATGCCGAGAGGGACTCAGATCCTGCAGTGCCAGGCGTGTTCCCCTGCTTAAGCCAGTACATGTCCAGGCCCATCTGAAGTTTGCCCGAGAGCATATGGATGACCCAGAAGAGGATTGGGAGAGTATCATGTGGTCAGATGAAACCAAATTATAACTTTTTGGTAAAAACTCAACTCGTCGTGTTTGGAGGAAGAAGAATGCTGAGTTGCACCATACCTACTGTGAAGCATGGGGGTGGAAGCCTCATGCTTTGGGGCTGTTTTTCTGCAGAAGGGACAGGATGACTGATCCGTGTTATTTATTTATTTATTTAATGTTTTCAATATAATGCTTTTCAGACGTGGCCCCCATAGTAGGTCCATATGCAGTTTCTGTGATCATACATTATCTTATTTTGCAATACATCTTATAATCATTCCAAATATTGCTCTATCTAGATTAATGTTTAATTGGTTCATTGTAGAAATTTGTTCATATTATCATTGCAGTGTCATGATGGGACTGATAATTTAACTTCAGCTTAAATGAGGTTTTGCAAGGGTGATGTTTTGGATATTGGGAAATTTTGAGAAATTGGATCACCTCAATGCTGCAAAAAAAACACCTCAGTAGAAGGCAAGATACATCAGCAAAATACATGGTTATGTGTGTGTAGGCCACTGTGTGACTTACCTCTCACTGAGTAAAAACATACTGTAACATAAGCTTATCAGATTGATTGTCAAGATTTATTATAGCCTAAATTTATTATAACCTTGTCAAGATTTATTTTAGCCTAAAAATGGATTGCCAGTTTGTGGTCAGTAATATATCCTTAGTAATCAAAAAAAGTGAAGACTCTATGAGAAGGACCATTGGTACAATGAAGGGACCTGTTCGTTTATCACTACTTTGTAATGTTTCACTATTACTGTGCCTGGAATTAATATAAGCCTAACTAGATATCTAGGTCTTTGTGATGTGATGATATTGCAGTGAACTTGATACAATCTGTAGAGCATAAACAGAGTGCAATTCCACTATTAAACTATCATTTTGAATCTGTGATTTTCTCAAGTTATAATGCCAGTACACTGTAAACAATGGCTTACTGTTGCTGGTGCTACTAATAATAACACTTCTACTACTGATACCATTACTGCAGAGCCTTTTCCATTGCTACTACTTTTACTTTTACTATTACTTCCAATATTACTACTGTCATCTCTGCTCATTTGCTGCTACTTCTACTGATACTACATAATAGTTTACCTTAAATAGTTTAGCTAAATAGTTTACCTGATTACTGATGCTATTGTTGCTAGATATGAATGATATGAATGATAGAAAGGCAACTGAAATAGCCACAGATTACAATGGAGATATACAGAGGAGCATCTCTGAATGCACAACATGTCAAACCTTGAAGCAGATGGGCTACAGCAGCAGAAGACCACAGAAGACTGGAAAAACATTGATTGGTCTGATGAGTCTTCGTTTCTGCTGCAACATTTGGATGGTAGTGTCAGAATTTGGCATAAACAAAATGAAAGCACAGATCCATCCTGCCTTGTATCAGTGGTTCAGGTTGTTGGTGGTGGTATAATGATGTTAGGGATATTTTCTTGCCACACTCTGAGCCCCTTAATACCAACTGAGCATTGTTGAAACTCCATAGCCTACCTGAGTAATGTTGCTGACCATGTCCATCTCTTTTGCCAACAATGTACCCATTAGAATTGTTCAGTTCAGTTTATTTCTCAGCAGTAGATAAATATGAAATTCATAATGTTTTCAGATCTATGCACAACATGACTTTTTATTGAGATCTCTGCTAAAACTAAAGGATAAATACATGTGACATTACTGGAGTCTTTTTTCTTGGGAGAAAAACCCGAGAGTCAGGAGATTAAGTAAAAATCTCATTTATCTTCAGATCTCCGTTTTATCTAGGAGAAGCTACAGCGATATTAAGATGATCTCTTTTGTGACCTTCTTTTCCTATGGGATCACTTTAAAATGGAGCAGTTCATCTGTTTTGTAGCACACAAGCAATGACATTGAACTCACATATAAAAATTATATCTTGTCCTCTGTTTCTTTACATATTGATACTGTGTTTTTTTAGCTACAAGTATGTTATTTTACCTACACCAGCTCCTTACAGGGTATTAGATTATAAGATTATTTATTCTAGTATTACTACATTATTATATGTATACAGGAAATTACAAAATTCTGCTAAATGATGTAAATGTTAATGTAGTATTACGGGTACCATGTCCGCTACAGCTACTATTAATAATTAGAAGAAAAACAATAATATATTACATTCATGATATGCATTTTTCAAACCCCACATCTAAGGCTTAACAGTAACGAATTAATAACATCCATGACTTAATAGACTGCAATCAGTGCAGCAGTACAATCCAGTGTTAAATCTTTAATATATCTCCAAAAATATGGCTGGGGAACCTGGGTCCTCATTACTCACCATCTAAAAAGAGAATCTTTAAAACTTTTATGCATCTCCCTGTCTAACAAATTTAGCAAACCTCTGAGGTTAATTGAGAAGAAGATGCTGAGTATCAGATGCTGTCTAATTCCATATTCAGCAGAGCTGATGACCCTGATCTTGTAACTAAGTTTAAATCTTTCTTCAAGTAGAAATGTTTCTGAGTATCAATTAGCAGGAACAATCCCTTTGGAGGTACATCTGTAATAGATATCCACATTAGACACTGTGGGAAATGTGGTTCTTGAAGTCTTGAATTGAGATGGAATGGGTAATCTTATTAACTGACACATATGTGGGTACATGTGTCTTTTTTAAGATTACATCTTTAGCATTCCTCTGTAAAACAAGAAGTGGGTTTAAGATATTATATAGGTACAGCAGACACTGCAAATGTATGTGTAGAAGGGATGTCAAATGTAGTAGTCGGTACCAGTACCACTAAAATTCTATGATTGTCGATGCCAATTTCGATACTACAACAAAAAATAAACCACTGATATGCTGGGTTATGATTTCTGTAGTTTTATTGTAGATTTTATTGAATTTATTGTACATGACATGAATTCTACTGGGATTCAACTGTTCAAGCTGTGGATTCAAATTTGTTTGAATTCACACTTTTCCACACTGTAAATCAAAACTCGTTCCATGCATATAAATTCAGCAACTGCCCTATCCAGTCTGCTTGCTTCATGTGAGCTTTTGTCATATTTTCTGTGATCTTGAAATGCTTTGGATATGGTTTGCTATGGTTTGATTTTCAGGTTTGTGGCAAATGATTGAAAATTCAAACCCAGATACCATCTACCAAGTAGACATTATTTCATGTACACATATTTGCACATATGGCATCTTTACCCTCAAAGATTGTGGCATCGCTGTGATTTATTCTCGTTTTTAAACTCTGCTTGAATAAATGTAATGAAATAAAGCATTCATTTTCACTTATCATGCTTGGTAGTAACAGTAGCCGAGTTAACTTGGCCTTACTCATTTGTTTGTTTTCCAAAAAGACTGTTTGCCTTTCTCAGAGTCAATTTGAAGTCATATTTGATCTACTGTGGCTTTCTATGGTTTGAGTTATGGCGTTATTTTACTGTGGTACTGACAAAATGCAGCACGGTAATGAATTGAAAAGTGCTCGGAGTCATGAAGCCAGGACCGGTGTGCACCAGGCTTTATGTTACATCACAAGTCTTCTTTTCAACTGTAAAACCAAACTTATAACTGTAAATCTAAGTTAACTGCAGTTAGATAAACTACCTTTCTTTGTTCTCTCCTCCCCCTGTCATTTCAAAATAAAAGCCCTCTGCAGAATTTTGCAATTTCATGACATTTCAAATAATAAATAATGCATGTAGCGTGACTTTTGGGATTTTTATTTTTTTTGTTGTCGCAGGGGACCTGTTGCTTATCCTACTTTGGCTGACCTTATTCCTGATGTTGCTTTCTTCATGCAGTGTTCATCTCCCATTTACATCTACATGTGTAGGCTTATTATGCTTACCTGGTGTGGTCTGGGAGATCTGTGATGTCTTCGATACCTTTGGTACAACAGGAAACATAATGCTTTCAAAATTTTTACATAGATTTGGTACCAAAGTATCAGTTCTCGTGACATTCCTAATATGTAGCATGTACAAGGCATCCATTTTGCTTCTTGGAAAGGAAATTGCTATTGAGATGCACACTGTATGCCTGATATTATAGCCTGAAGTCGTTGGGAGCAAATGATGTTAATTGATTTATATGTTATAGGTGATATGAGGCTCATAACAGATACAATGGGGATATGTTAAAACAAAGTCCATGCTAAAAGTCCACCTGCTTTCTTATGGCTGTTGTCTTGGTCGCTTTAGGATCTGCCTATTCTAGGTTTTATTACAACAATAAAGGGTCGCTGTAATAAAAATGGAATAATGTAGTGAAGTTAATGAAATGTGAAGTTCATGGAAACACAGAAGTCCAGTGTATAAGCGTTCATTAATACTGCAATTACGTACTTGAAGTCACCATGAAGCTATTTAACGTATGCGCGTTAAGCTGGCTAAAGATACAAAAACGTACAATTATTTGTATTAAAATATCCAATAATATGTATAGCAATATAGGCCACAATCTTCTGCCTTTGGGACCAACATATTTTATCACGTTGAGCATCTATGGATATGGAATGGCAGAAAATGCCTGAAATAGACAAAAGGATGTCGTGGAAGTATTTGTCCTTGAAAGACAGTGGTCTAAAATCAAATGATATCGCTGCACCTCATACATCAAACAAAACTATGAACTGATACTAAGACTGACTGATGTTTCATCTATCAAAAAACCTGTGTGTATATTTGATGTGTGATTATGAAATTACAATTCAATGATGTGTCCAGCTGTATTGATTTAGCCTCTGAGTAGACTTGTCAAATGTAGCACACAATGTCATCCAGACTAGACCAGGTTTGAACCACCTTAAAATCATTTGTCAGAACATCTTGATAGGTAGTTCACATTTATAGACAACATTGCTAAATAGTTTACCTGATTAAAATGAATAGTCCGGAGTTAGCATCCATGCTGAAAGGAATTACCTTCCATAGTTGGAGCTAAAACATTCTTGCAGAGCCAGACTTGATTCCATTATGAGAATACATCTCTGGAAAAACTTTTAGAAGTGTGTGTGTGTGAGAGAGAAAGAGAGAGAGAGAGAGAGAGAGAGAGAGAGAGAGAGAGAGAGAGAGAGAGAGAGAGAGAGAGAAAATCATCATATCTGTTCACGATCCTTATCATTTGTCACACTATTACTAAATAATGATGTACCTTTTACATAAAACATAGCCATAGTATGAAATACTATTTGTAGCATTATCTGACAGACTATTTAGCTGTTTGATATACAGCACCTGTTTGAATCAATAGGTGATATTTTATAATAAGGTTCCCTACATTCAATAATAATCTGACATACAATTTAGCACAATAGCGTGTTGTTTGGACACAGCCCCTTTCTGAATACATTTTATTGGCACTACATTAAGCTTCCTTTATCTAATATTATTTACAGCTTTATGTAATGGAACATTATCCTCAAAAAGAAAACCATATAATAACAGTAACACGTAACCATGCAGTATATTGCTAGTAAAGCATTACTGTGGTATGTAATGATGCCACTTATAGTCTGATCATTTACTATGCTATTAGTACAGTAGAATTTGGTTTGTGACCCAGTCATTGTTTGAGTAAACAGTATGGGTAACATATTACATTAAGGTTCCCTTAAATTACATTATTTGTATTGTTAGTTAACACTTTCAGCTATAACAAAAAAAAACTGTATGAAAATGATTTTAGTAAATAATTCTGTATCTACACATTTCTACCCTACTTTTTCATGATCAAGGCCACGGGGGCCTTGACACCTATTCCCAGTGAATGCAGATGCAGGCAAAGGGTGCTAGTCCATCACTGGGCTGGGTAGGATTAACTGTGATGATCCCCTTACTATCCTCCACTGACTGTCCCCTTTTGCCTCAGGCACAGGCAGTTATGTCTGCGTGTTGCACATGTTCACTGCTGGAAGATATTAGACCTCTGTTTTCCCCACAGATCACCTGTACCTTTCATGTAAAATCCTAAATACAGTTTTAGTATGGTATTATTGGTTTGAGACAGTCCTGTTTCAGTTACTAGATTAATTTGGGCTCTACCTTCACAAGGTGCTTGATTATATGCCAATCTATAAATTGCATTATAAAATGTTAATTTGGGACACTAGAAGGTTATACTTTACATGTGTCTTGTATTGATAGCAACTGATACCCAGCATATCCACTTGTATTGCCATTGCGTATCAGGAACTGAGGATGTTCATTGCTTTTTAAGATCAGTTTCACCCTGTTTTCTTTTTATATTTCTTAGTGTGATGATGACAACGCTATCACATTTTAAGGCCCACAAAACCCATGTCTCAATTCCAACCTTTCAATTATGTTGATTCACAGGCAGGAAAATAGAGCCTTGTTTGATAAAAGCAATTCTAGAAAGGTCACAAGCATCAAAAAAGTAGGCAGAATGAGCCAGGAGGGTTTTAAGCTGTATTAATGAGTGCCCCTGGCTGGCACATGATCTCAGGTCAGACCATCACCTAAAACGATAAAGATTTATCATGGTGAGGGGAGTCCGTCAAAGATGAAAGAGGATACACCACTGTGGCACACCAGAGGGAGAAGGAAAGATCCCCAAAGTCTGTAAATATTTTATTCAACATATTTTGTACTCTTTGAGTATTTTAAGGGAAGTAAGCACATTATGCAGGACTTTGAAGATCGCCTCTGAACGGGCATATATATAAAACAGGAAAAGCTTTAAGATAAGACCTGGATGGCCCACTGTGCAAGATTTGGCTTTGCAATGGTGATTTTATGGGAGCTTGTGCCGAGACAAAACTCTTGTGTTAGAAATTCTGCTTTGAACAAATATGCAACTGTAGTTACAGTTCAATAAATTTATTTTAGGTAGTTGCCTTTGTGAGCTCTAGTTGTAAATGAAAAACTAGTAAAACATGTACTTAGTACAAAGCTACAGAGCATCAATACAGTTAAAGGGCAACCACACTGGGACATTGTGCAAAATGCATTAAAAAGAATCTGTAATTTGTTAATTCTCTTGAATCTGTATTTAACTGACAAAATGACCAACTGTTGGCTGACCGACTTGAATATATTTTGTAAATGTAAACATTGCATTTGATGACTGCAACACAAGCAAACAAAGCTGAGACAGGGGCAAAATAAGAATGAAATGTTTATATAATATTCAAGTTATAGCAGTTTGAAACTGTCTACAATAAGCAGGTGAACTAGTAGCAGCTGAGGGTATCATGACTGGGTATAAAAGCAGCATTCACCAAAAGGCTAAGTCTTTACAAGCAAAGATGTCTTGTGGTTTTTTTTACCACTTGGTGCCCCAAACATCATGAGAAAATTGTCAAACAGTTCAAAATAACTTTCCTAAATGCTGGATTGGATGGAATTGAGGTCTTTCACCATTTGCCATACATAATTTTGTAAATAGATTCAGGAAATCCATAGACATCTCAGTAAATGTAGGGGAAGCCCAGAAACCACTGCTGAATGTGTGAGACCTTTGAGCATTGCATTGCTTAAGAAACCATCATGCTACAGCAATAAATACAGCCACATGAGCTTGGGAGTACTTTGGAAAACTGTTATCACTCAACACAGTCCACTTCTGAATAAAGAAATGCAACCGGAAACCCTATTACGCATGGAGAAAGTCACACATTAATGGGCAGTTCCCTGAAAGACAGAGAATGTGTGCTGTCCATGTTTCAGCTTGTTTTGGGGAAGTTATCAAACTGTTATCAGTAAAGGATGCAAATGCCAACAACTGTCATAGTATGGGGTTCATCAGTGCCCACTTCCATATGTGTGAAAGTAAGAATGGACAGACATTCCACTTCTAAAACAAACAAATAAAAAGTGTAATTAAAAGGAAAATTGATGTAACACAGTGGTAAACTTTTCTAACTTTGAGTGTGTTGAAGGCATCAAACGCTCCTGTTTTTTATTGCATTTTACAAAATGTCCCAATGGGGTTTATATATTATAAATGCATTTCTTTATACACTTATTTATTTTATATACATAGGTGTGTCTAGCTCAGAGAAATAGTAAAAAGTTTTTTGTTTTCATATTTTTTTTAAATGGAAGTTTGATAAGCTGAAAAACTGTTTCAACCACAGAAATTGCATGGTTTAAACATAAAAAAAAAAAATAAAAAAAATAATACAGCAGTCTCCCCTTGCCTAGTTTATGGCTTACAACTCACTGCCTCTGTATTAATGGACATTTTCTCAGATTTGGTGGTGTCTTTCCAGTTTCCCCTACGCAAAATGTAAGATGTTCTTCCTTCATAAATGTGGGAAGGACAGTCCAAAATTCCTTTAAAATGTACTCTTTAAAATGTATGATTCTAGAATCGCCCTCATTATAGATGTATAAATATGCAGAATGAAAAGTCAAAATCTGAAAAGTCAAAATATTTTTAAAAGGCTTCTTTTTCTTTTATAATAAGTGAAGGCCAGTGATATGCAGGAATGAATCACCGTGATTAGAAACTTTGCAGGGTTCACAAGGGCAGTAGACAGCTAATTAATTTAGATCACATGGTTCTACAGTGCTTTTGGTGAATTCTGCTGAAATGTAGCCTTATTAACATTTTTGCTCCTTTCGTTTCCATACAATAAATCAGTGTCGGTTTCAATGTCAGTTCTTTGCCTTCAAAGTGATGACGGTAAAGTCACAAAGTCTAACACTGCTCCAGCAATTAGGATGGCTGGTGGATTTCCTCAGCTTCTGGCACAACAGTCAGCGACCATGCTCATTTACGTATTCATCCACACTAAGTGATCTTTATTTTCTGTGAGGCATGCACCATACAGGCTATGGATAAAGTTATAAACCCATTGTTGACATGGCAACTATTAAACCGGAATTGCTGGGTTTCAGAGTGAGGCTGTCACAGTATGAAAATGTGTGAACACAGTTTCACACAGGAATTCATGCAGCAACTGTTGTGTCTACATGCTTCGCTGCATCTGAGGCAGAACAGAAGCTCATCTTGGAAAGACAAAATGAATCAGGATATAGGACAAAGAAGTGAGATTTCGCCACTATTTCTGCAGAGCTTATTCAACAGTGTGGGAGCAAGAGATGTTGAACATGGTGACTGATATTGCTTTCGAGTTCCTTATTCAGAACTAGTAAATTGTAAATGAGGTAAAATCAGACAAAGACTGTGCATACACAGAGACAAATGTTAAGATAAAGTAGGCTGTCTTGAAATAAGTGTAATGTCATCCATTAATCCTGGCTAATGTTCATTCAGGAGCTTTATAATTCAGGTAATATTAAATAATTTTCCACACTGGAGACAATGAAACAAGTAGCTGTGGCACATAGATACTCTAAATGTATAATGCATACACTGATGCGACTAAACATTATGACCACTCGGAGATTAAATAACGAAAACATCAGTGAACACTTGGTGATCTGGTCCAGTTGATCCAGCATGAACCTTGGATCTTAAACTGGACCTTAGAGTAGTGGAAGAGGTTTGTCTGATTTGATGAGTCCCATTTTCATTTATATCTTATGAAAGGCAGGATATTTGCCAGCCATTCACCTGAGGAAGTGATGGCACCAGAATATGTTGTGGGAAAACATGAGCAAGTGCAGGGGGTGTGACGTTCAGGGCAATGTTTTGTAAAAAAAATCTCTGTGTCCAGGCATTCATGTGGATGTCAGTTGGACATGTGCCAGCTACCTAAACATCATTCTGGAAGTCACAATTTGGATCACATTCACAATGGGGGCCAAAACTCTGAGGGAACCATCGACAAGGTTTTGAACCTTGATGAGTTGAATTCATACTGAAGGAAGATAATTCTGTAAATGTACACTGATCAGGCATAACATTATGACAACCTCTTTGTTTCTACACACATTTTATCAGTTTCACTTACCATATAGAAGCACTTTGTAGCTCTAGAAATACAGACTGTAATCCATCTGTTTCTCTACATGCTTTTTCCATCCCCTTTACTCTGCACTTTAATGCCCAGGACCTCCACAGGACCACCACAGATCAGGTCTTATTTGTGTGGTGGGTTCTCAGCACTGCAGTGACACTGACATGGTGGTGGTGTGGATCAGACACAGTAGTGCTGCTGGACTTTTTAAGCGCTTCAGGGTCTCTGCTGGACTGAAAATATTCTACCTACCAAAATGTCCAGTCACCAGCATCTTGTAGGCATCATGCTGTGAGCACTGATGAAGCATTAGACCAGGACTAACACAAACTGTGCAACAACAATGCTACTGTCTCTGACTTTATATCTACAAGGTGGAGCAATATGGTAGTTGTGCTTAATAGAGTGCACAGTGAGTGAACACAGTGTTTATAAACTCTAGCAGCACTGCTGTGTCTGATCCTTTCATATCAGAACAACATACATTAACACATCACCACATGCCACTGCAGAGCTGAGAATGATCCACCACCCAAATGGAACCTGATCAATGGTGGTCCTGTGAGAGCGCTGATCACTATAGAGCAAAGTAAAAGGGACGAACAAAGTATGTAGAGAATTTGGGTAATTCTAGAGCTACAAAGTGCTTCTATATGGTAAGTGAAACTGATAAAATAGACAATGAGTGTAGAAATAGGGAGGTGGTCATAATGGTATGCCTGATCAAATCCCACATCTGCCAAGCTGCCACTGTTGGGTCCTTGAGCAAGACCCTTAACCCACAATTGCTTGGATTGTAAGACTGTACCAATTGTAAGTCGGTCTGGATAAGGGCGTCTGCTAAATGCTGTAAATGTAAATGACCCAGAACACACCTCAAAGCTTTGCAACTACTACTTGAAGACCACAGAGATCAAGGAGTCCTTAGTATCACAGACTTGCATCCACAGTCACTTGACCTAAACACCATCAATCATTTATTGGGACATTTGAAGAAATCCAAGCATTCAGTAACATCACAAGATGTTCTGTGGATTAATGTGAAATCATGTTGGGATAACACAGATCATTAGATCTTGCCCAAACTTGTGGAGTTCATGCCAGCTCGACTGCAGGCTGTCATTATTGTGAACATACGACATACAATACTAATATATTCAGATTTCCAATAAATTGTTATGTTGATTAAATGATTTGGAAAAAAAAACACTTTATTAATTCAAGAAAAAGGCAAAATATAAGCATTTTCACTAGTGCTCTTAGACTTTTGGCTCCCATTGTTTATAGCAATCATTTAGAAATGTATTGTGTTTTCCCTGAACTTGAAACAGGGTGTGTTAAAATAGACAAGCACATAAACCAGCCACTTGGGAGGTGCAGTTGTCTATTATGCTAGTCCACCAGGGTTTCAGTCCTGATGGTACCTTCTGGACGGCTATAATCCTGAGCCCCCACAACCCTGACCAGGATAAACAAGAAACCAATGACGGCAACAAAAAATGTAACAATAAAATCCTTTGTACCTTCTACCTTTTGAACCTTGGTCGTGGCTGACTGAACCCAACTCCTCTAGATTAAAAGAAAACAAGAGCCCAGAGTGTTCTCTGTTCTGCACGCAGGTGGTGGGATGAACATACTCTGGCAGTCCAAATGGCTCTTACTGTCTTCAAAATGGCAAATGAAGACGCGCCTCTTCATTGAACACTTAAGGAAGGACTGACATCGAACATAATTAATTGATTAAAAACCGTCTGGATATTTGTGAACTGTTAACTCTTGAATATTACATTCAGAACTATGTGTATTAGTGTAAGTTTGATCCCATATTTGCTCCTGTAACACGTTTCAGTCTGCTTCAATGGCTTTCCCCTAGACTTTGAAATATATGAGTGCTTATGTTTGTTTCCATTTAGATTAGAGCATTAGTGATTCACATTAGTGGTCGACCAATACAATATTCAGAGAGCATGGTGACCGATGGCCGATATATAATGCCGATATCACTTATTTATTTATTTATTTATTTATTTATTTATTTTGCACTATATATATATATATATATATATATATATATATATATATATATATATATATATATATATATATAAAGTTTTATTGCTCTACAACCTTTATTACCAGGTAACAGTATCACATTCTTTCTAGGAAAAAAAAAAAGGATATTTGTAAAAGTGTGCGAAAAAAGAACAATAAAAACAATGTTAGGGTAGTGTAGATGGTAGCAGCATCTTTTTGTTTATATTTCCAGTTCCGGTTAAAAGCAGTAAGTTGTAATGCTGGAAACAAAGTTTTCATATTCTCATAAATGGCTCCACCCTCAGTGAATCTTTTTGTTTTTAGTCACCCAGTTGTCCCAGTTTGTGAGCTTCAAGCTTTAATGCTGGAAACAACATTTCTCTGCATTTTCCCCACTATTTTAAAAATCAGACTCATAAGTGCAGATATTAGCCGATGCCGATTATTTTAAACTGGCATTAATTGGCCCGATTAATCGGCTGACCAAATAATCAGTCTATCACTAATTCGCATGCTGGGAAATGAGGCCTGGTTCATTCCAATTAATGCCAGTGGTGTTGGATGGGGTTAGGTTCAGCTCAGGCCACTCAATTTCTTCAACACCAAATTTGGCAAACCATTTCTGTATGAAGCTTGTTCTGTGAATATACATTGCATCCTGATTCATCCATTATAATGTCAGATTGTTGAACATCGCTCTAGAGTGGAAAAGAGCAATATTTTCCACAAAGGGTCACTGTGGGGGTGTAGGTTTTCACTCCAGCCAAGAAGTAGTCATTTTCTCTTTCCACTTGGCTAATCAACTGGCCTTACTCTTTATGCAGCTACTGAGTGGTATCTGGCATATCTCCCAATTGGTGGAATGACAACCAACATTACCCATGATGATGCCAGCGTTCTGCCGAACATGTTTCTACTCCTGGCCTAATGGATGCATTTCACCTGCTCTAGGGTTCTTTCTTCGTTACACCACTGAAGCAAACACTTGTCCAGCATTGCACTGGTGTTGTTAGGATAGTTTTCTGCTGTTCAGCCATGGAAACCCAACAATGAAGTTACCAAAGAACAGGCTATACATGCTTACATTGTTTCTAGACAGTGTAAACCATGTAGCTTTAACAAGACAGGCATTTGATAAAGCATTTGATTCGACTTATAGGTATAGTGGCATTTTATAACAGGACCATAATAAGCTAAATATATAATCACTAAAAGATCCAGTATGCCTTTCTAAGAGATTTGTGAGAATTTTTGTGTAAAGATTGTGCACTTCACAGACATGCAATCAGAATTTGAGACAGGCAGGCTAATCACTGGGTAATATATGCAGGTTTGCCAAGGTTAATCATGAAACAGACCATGAAGGCCTGAGCCAGCAGGCCACCGAAGATGAGCTTGCAGCTGGAACTTGTGAGGCACTTCCAAGTGGTTGATGAGTCATCTGCAGAGCACTGGTGCAGCTATTTGCACTGTTTTCAGTTGACTTTCAGACTACGAAAGCCATGTTTGTCTTACAAATGGGTTTTTGTCAGTGAACACGCAGCTGGTTTTGTCGATCAGATCTCGAAAATGTTCCAACTTTCCAACAGGAGCCTTTCTAAACACATAGACACTGCCTATTGGGAAATACATCCGGATTAAAGGGGCTGAAAGATTGAGAAAAGTAATTTAAAAAATAATGGGCTTTTTAATGACTAAACCTAAGGGACACACATGTGCTCTTTGTTAATTTTCACTTGTATAATGTAAAATTCCAACTGCTTAATTACTCAAGTATACACAAAGCAACTGCTTTTAACAAAGCAATTATGGGAGACAATCTATGCATTTCATTGCAGCTCTTCACAAATGGCCTCTACCTCTTGGACAAACTGGTACTTTCAGAAGAACAAAATGTGTTGTTTGTGCTTTCAATAACCCATGAAAGCCCAATATTTTAGCAATTAGTACACCATAAAACAATTTATTTTAATTAAATGCTACTTTCGTCAAGCAAATTACTGCAGGTATTGATGGTGATTCTTTTTTTCTTTTTTTTCTTTCTTTCTTTTGTTCTTATTTTTCATTTTGTAAGAAAGAACAACATCACACTGATATATTTCCTTGTTTCCTCAGTTAGTTGACTTCTTGTTTTAGGTGTTTATTTTACTCATTCCTTCATTCATTCATTGTCTTAACCACCTAATCCTGACAAGGGTCATGGGAAAGCCGGTGCCTAGCTGGCGGCACAGGGCGCAACGCAGGAACAATCCTAGACAGGGCACCAATCCGTCATAGGGCACATGCACTCACACACTAGGTGCACTTTAGAGACACCAATTAGCCTAACACACGTCTATAGACTGTGAAAGGAAACTGGAGTACTGGGAGAAAACTTGCATGAACACACAGACTCCACACAGAAAAGACCCAGCCAACTCCACCTGGGATTGAACCCAGGACCTCCTCGCTGTGGGGGACAGCGATTCTGGTACCAATATCTATTTGTGAAAGGCACAATGTAATGTCAAAACAAGTCATACACACTCACACCGGGCCAATTTATCATAGCATCTGCAGTAAAGCATAGAGACATAGGGAGGGCATACAAACTCATCACAGGCAAAGTCCGAGGTCGGGATCGAACCGCTTACGCTGGAGCTGTGAGGTGACCATACTAACCACTGTGCCGCCATGCCACCTTGTTTTAAAAAGACATAAGAAACATTTCATGTTGACAGTGGTTGTGCTTCGATATTTGAAAGGTTAGAAATTCCCTCAACGATTTAACACGGCTAAGAAATGAGGATTTGATATTTTTCTTAGGGTATCAGGTGTTTTAACTGCCTGCTGCTCTGGGTATGTAGAACATCTCAAATTATTTATTTATTTTTCACATATTAACTAATGCTTTTTACTGCTCCCATCCAATGGAAACACAGGGTGCAAGTACAAATGTGCCTTGGATTTGACACCTGTCCATTGCAGGCTGGATGGATCTCCTGACTGGCCCCACTACCTCAAACACAGCAAGTCATGTCTGCATGCAATGCATGACCTGTCCAGAAGGCACCTGTGGGACTCCCTTCAGTAGTGGGCTAGTGCATTAGACCGTTGCACCACACGGACATCATCTTAACTTTGGAAGTTTCAAACTATATAAATATCAGAGTGTCTATTTGTGCTAAGTGGAAACTGCACTAACCATGCAGCCTGACCATTTGCACTAACCCCGCCTAGTATATAATGTGACTATAGTTAGTGTATAGTTACAGTTAGTGGTGCATTTTAAACAGTGTAAACAGAATGAAGTTACTATGTACAGTACACAGTGTAAATTTCATGTGTAGGTGTATTTCTATATACACTTAGTGTAAATAGCGTGATGTTACTATAGCATCTGGCTATAAATATACCCTTTATGGAACAATAGTTGCTCAAGGAAGAACCAGCAATCCTGCATAAAGTTTTACATAAGCTACAAATCAGGCATGTGACTATCAAGAAGAAAGCCTTGCAAAAAATAAATATATGCATCAGGGATGATGAGGACAAAGGACACAGGAAATAAAGCAAATTACAGAATAGTAGTAGTAGTAGTATAGCAACAGCAATACTGATTTACAATGGTGCAGCAAGTAGTGTTGGTACTGCACTCTACACTACCATGTGTTTGAGCCTTAACTTCTGTATGTGTGGTGTTTGGCGTGTCCTCACCATGTCTGTATGGGTTCCTTCATGTACACTGAATTCTTCCTCCCAAAAACATGCTAGTAGGTATATTAGCTCCTCTGATTTTCCCCAGTATATGGATGAGAGCTTGTGTGATGCTGAGCAATGGACTAGTGCTCTGTCTAGGGTGTTTCTGTCATTCACCCTGTCATTCTCCTATAAAGTGGTTGCTAAAGATGAATAAATAAAGGAATTGATCATATTTGCTGTATTCGAGTAAGTCCAGATGAGATTGGAATGATATGAAGATATGACATTTTTTTTCCTCACATGAACAATGAACAAATGAAAGCTAAACTAATAATACATTATTTTTCTTCACTCTAGCGTAGATATGGACAAAAGGGTTTGGGTGTAGCTAAAAAAATACACATACTTTGTTGTTGTTGATCTAAATATAAATACAGTGATACCTCCATTCTCATTGTCAATTCGTTCCAGAAGGATTGTCGAGAACCAAAACCGTCGAGTACCGAGCCAATTGTTTCTATGAGGAATAATGTAAATTGAATTAGCTGTTCGAAAGCCCCAGAAAATCCACACTGTATAAAGCATTGCATGCATTAATGGAGTGGTATTGTACAGGTGCTAACTGATTTACAATGCGGATACATTCCGACAAATCCATCATAAGTTAAATGTAACATGAACTGGGGAATTTAACAAGTGTTTGGTGTATCATAACAGAGACGAGGCCAGCTTCTTATTCGCATTTTCCAGTCCACTTTAAATGACTGCAGTTACGTGATGGTCCCTGTAGATGGAGATTCAGCCTTATGATCAGTAATGTTAAGTAAGTTAATGTTTAAAACACTTACATTAACCTACAATTGGAAAAACTCATTAACACAATGGGTATTTTATAATAACATGTTGAAAAATCTCATGTACTTTAGTGAGTAATGGATTGAAAGAGAAAAGTAAAAGTAAAGCTCTTGCTCTATTGGTGAACTCAGGGTGCTAGCATAGCTGCTAAGCTAACTGCAGCCTGTGTTCTGAAGCATTCAATTCCTGTTTTGCTTTTGGTTGGTTCTTTTAATCTAACCTTTTTAGAACCCGCGCAGACTTATTTACACTAAGAATACAATGCTGTAGATGAAAAAATAAAGGAAAACATGTCACGTCAGTTATCTTAGTGATAGTACCCTTTATAAGATCAGATTCAGTGCAGTTATAAACACGTGATGAGATGTCACACTTTTCCAAATATTGATTTTACAGAAATGTACCAACTGAGATATGGCAGCATTTGGAGTTGGGAGCATTTTGAGTGATCAAAAAATGCTAAAACAGAGAAAGGAATGTCATCTTGCAACTGTCTCTTGCAACTAGTGTAGGGATACTGCTTAAAGAGTGATCTATTTACTCGCATCACCCAGTTATTTGCTCTGTTGCATCCTGTTTTGCCACTTAATGTTCATGTGTAAACTGAACTTTAAGTGGACCCGAAATACACCAGTTTTTGTATCAGATCTTGATTCGGAGCTAATTCTTCTGTAATGGACTTAATTTTGCATCCATTATTTCCACAATTTAAGGGGTGAATCTGAAGAACAGAAACAATGTTATGCGCTATTTTCCAGGCATATTTAAATACGAGACATTTTAAATGAACACAAAATCTAATAAAACTAAAAACTTATCTGAAACTTAAAAGATATAAAAGAAAAGCAAGAAACACTTTAACAATCTATTTTCCCTATTATTTCAGTGTGTTCATGCCAGAATAACACAAATGCACTGAAGGGGGCAATGTTGGCATTGTTATTGCCCTTTAAAATAAAAGAATATCATTAAGGAACATCTCCCCTGACATTCTGTGTTGATTCTCTTCTCTTTTCTCACCCAGAAGAATCAACAGGAACTCAGGGTCGGCCAGCATAAAGTGTTCTGCCTCGAGTCCACAAGAAAAGCAGCAGAACAGCTTCTGGTAAATATCATTACAATATTGCATGCTGTATTGCTGGTTTAATGGTGACACATTTGATGTACGTGCTATAGGACATTTAGAATAATCAATATAACTTCTGGTTGCAGGCTTCACGAGATGCATTTCCTCCCCACAGTAACATGAAACTACAGCTACGGATATGCATGGCTGAACATTTGGCAAGCTAGAGGAAAAGCCATAATATGCACTCCAGTCATACTATAAGTTCAGCGTGGTCAATAGATCTAGTAGCAGTATTCCTGAGGACTCAAATCCCAGGCTGGGTTAAAGTGAGAAGATAGAATAGTTATGGAACCCTGTGATCGACTAGTCTTGTCCAGTGTACCTCTGCCTGTACCCAGTGATTCTGTAATAGGCTCTGGACCCCTGACAACTCTGACCATTATAATTGGGTTCAAAATGAGAACTTTCAATTTTCACTTTAAAACAAGGTTTCCATGTGTCTACACTGTCAGAGAGCCAGTGCAGCCTGACACAAATGCACCACTCAGCACAACATGAAACCTAAGTGAAGTACATACAATTAGAAAAAAGGAAAATGCAAATTTGTTTAAAAAAAATCTTTACATTTAATGACCCGTGATGTCACGCCGCACTGCTTCAAAACTGATTTAAAGCAATCTGCTGCTGTGTTTGTGCCAAAAGATTTCTAAAAACGGAAAAGAGCCTAATTTTGATTTCTGTTCATGGCGTCCCGATTTTTTTCCTGTTGTAGTGTATTAATCACATTCATACAAACATCTTTCTAATTTTAACATATTTCTGTTACAGACTGCATAAAATATTTAAATAGGCCCCAAATCAACCCCTTCTTTCAGCTTGTCAACTGACCTACAATTAAAACGAACAGTTAAGGTGAAGCTGGGAAGGTTAAAGACCTTGCTCAAAGGGATGAAGAGTGCCCACTGACTTCTTGAATGTGTCACATGTGTCCTGTGCAGGGTGTCCAGTGTGTTATCTGTGTTGTTTACATTTTTATTGCTTTAACATTTTTGTTACTGTGCAAAATATTGGAAATACTACCTCCTTCCTCCCTGTTACGCAGATGGTATTTTTTTTTTTATAGATTTCAGTATATATTACATTTTTCCAGGTAAACCTCTTTTTCTACAAACCATTTAATCCTATTTAACTATTTCAATTAATTTGCTGTAAAATGTCTATTTTGTAAGGAAATAAAAAAAATAATCCTATTTAATCTAGTGATGTTAAAAAGAAATGAATAAATACTAAAACAATTCAAGTGGGCCTTTGAGATGCAAAATCCTGAACAATATCCTCTTTTTGGGATCTACATTGCTAATTCAGGCTGGGTGCAGGCTGAGTGTCCCTTTCAAAGATGGAAGTCTTGGAGACACAAGCCTGATAGCTAAGCTTGTGATCAAAGCATGGCCATGTCATGCTTTCTCTCCCTGAGCCACAAAGAGGACAGATGCACAGGAGCATGCATATTCTGAGCCACATTTTCAGGTCCTAAGAGGCTTACAGTACAATTGCCTAATTTTCCTCTGTGAACAATTGAGGAGAACCGCAATTAATTGCAACTAATTGGACTTTCTATGATAAGCAATGCTTTGAAAGTAAACTAGGTGACACATTTAAGCCACAAAGCCTGCTTGCATGCTGAATGGCTCACTGGCATACAGAAACTACCCAGTAAAAATAATGCCTTTTAGTGCATTTATCAGGATCCAGTATATTATATAGAGCTTTTATTTTTACATAATGCCAAAATCCTTTCATGAGCTGGCCTGACCCTTCTACATGGGTTAGCCCAAAATTCAATTGCCTGATCATTTGTAAAGTTTGAAAGAATGTTAAAAAATTAATCAATCCCGTGTTCTGCCAAAACACTTTGATAGAGAAACTATAAGGATTAATGGCACTGGTTACACTAAGGCCCAAGGCTTCTCCATCTCTTTTAATAGAGTCTATCAATTCATATGTCAGCAATTGTGGGCGGTGAAATTGCTTTGAGTAAGTGTTGTGTATCCATACCTCATGACACTTTACTTCAGAAATCATCTGCTTGGAGTGACTGCACTTAGTAGCTACTGATTGTTGTGTAATTTGGGGCAATCTGAAATGTTAACTGTTTTTGTTCCTGGTGCAAATTATGATATTAAACTACATATAGTACCAGAGTTTCTTCAAGCTTTCATTTGTTCAAGCCAAGTGATTGAGTAGTCGCTAGCTGCTATTATACAATTCCATCAGACCTATGGTAATTAAACAAAAGCCTGCTGATGATTGTAGAATGGATCCGGTAAAAAGAAGGAATGAGATGCACGATTATATTTCAGACACTCTAATTTGAGCTAAAGCAGGCCAACTCCCAAACAGTCTGTCCACAATGGCTTGTTCTCAGACCCCCATCTGCCAACTGCAATCAACAACAACAGCATTGAAGAAAAAAAAAAGATCACACTTTTTATTTGAAGTCTGAGCTCTTCGCAAGTTTCTTCCCATGAGTTTAAGTGTGATTCATCGCTCATCAGCAGCCATCCACTGCAAAAAAAAAACAAAAAACAAAAACAAATGCTCGCAGTCCAAACCCACACAGTGTTAAATAACGAACTTTTCACTGATGAGAGCAAAAAAGCTGCTCATTTTCAAAAAGCTGCTAAACTTAACACCAGCACCTTAACGCAGTTTGGCAGGTAAAGTTTCTACCAGCATCTTGTGACTGGAGTATATTCTCTAAATTTTGCAGCTAACTGGCAATCCAATTCAGCATCTATGGGTGGATTAAGGAGGTTTTTTTCACTGTTTTTCTTGCTCTTCCAAGCAATCCAAAAATAATTTAAAGGAACTGAGGACTTATTACAAAAATAATGTGTGCCCCCCCTATCATAACAATCCTGATAACCCAGTATTTCCATTGTGGCATCCTTGTTCTGATTCATTTTACACAACACTGTAGACTATCAATGACAGTTCAAAGCATTAACCACTAAGCCACAGCATCTCAACATGCATCTAATGAGCAGCATCTGTGCATTAACTTACAAAATTAATAGGCCTATAATAAAAAAAACAATAAGCCACATTTCAGTGTAAGGGGTTGCAGGTTAAAGACCACTAGTATAATCCATCCATCTATGGATTTATCTATAAAAATCATCAATGAGACAACAATTTCAACTTGCACATACATACATACATAGTTTGGTTAACATGAAGTGAATATGTAATTGTGAATAAAGGTAATAATAATTATATTAAAAGACTCCAGCAGATTTACAAAAAGATATATAAATAATTAATTGATAAATCAATAATTCACAGGCACTTGTTTGATAAGCATTGCATACCATGTAATGTAGCCCAAAAGTAAATTGATTAAAAAAGTCCTTTTGAATGTTGGACAGGCCTCAAAATCATATTTATTGAGGTAATAGTAGTAACATAAATGAGAGTTATACTCACACAATACTCTTCTATTTAATTGTTATACATAAATAGTAAAAATGAGCATACCTGTCTAGAGAGCAGGCAGGACTAGTCATAATGGTCAGGGTCTTCTATTCCCCACATCCACATGCAACCATTTTACATGAGTTCTCAAAAGGCTAATTGGCCCATAGAGATCGGCAGCATTGTTAGTTCTGCTTGGCTTTAACATCCATGCCAGCAATATGAGTGGATAATCACCTCCGGGCCTCACACCTGACTTAACACTAGAAACGACACTTTGATATCCAAAGAGCACTTATATTCAGTCAGTACAGTGTTGAATGTCAGTAAGTTCCCTGTGAGAAAATTCTGGCATGAAGGAGTTACATGAAGCAGAGTTTGTGAGAGAGACATCAGTAGAAGGTGCTAAGTACACTTGTGGGCATACGGTAGAGATGTTATCTCATAGCAGATATGTCAGTAACATGATCATTTACATAAAATGGCATACACCATTTCCAGTCTAATTGGCAGTGTAAAATGGCTATTATTGCATTTGTGAAAATGTCAAAAAAGTGTGAAATGTCAAAATAAATCTTACTGTTGAAACTTAACTTGTGTGTGATTCATTAATTCATAACATCGTCATATTGAAATGATATACTTAGTGCATATTTTATCAACTCCACTTAGGTGCACTTAGTGGAGTTCTGCAATTAGAGACTGTAACCCCTCTGTTAGCGACCTTTCACCCTATCTTCAACGGTCAGAACAACCACAGAGCAAGTAATATTTGTGTGGTGGATCATTCTCAGCACTGCAGTGGCACTGACGCATGTTATTGTGCGTTGTGCTGGTACGAGTGGATCAGACCAGGCGGAGCTGCTGGAGTTTCATGTGGCAACAGTGCAGTGAATAAAATCATGCAGATACAAGAAAGCATTTTCAGGTAAGGTTCATGTCAATTATCAGAATGTGATTTTCTGTTATTTTGTCAGTGTAATGATTGTTGGTCCCAGTTGGGATGGCTTTTTTTGTAGTTTGTTTTACCTTTCTATTGATTTGAACACTTTCCCCCTGATTGAAATGAGAATTGTACAGTGACACTGTTCAGTAACTGTAGAAGCATACGTAATGTCTTACTTTAATTGGCACTAATACAGTGGTTTCTTGGTTTTCGACCACCTCAGAACTCGTCAAATTTTGTTCTTCGACGTACTTGCTTAAACTTGTATGACTTGTGTCGCGTGACTCATTTCATGATTCACAATTCACGATTCAGTACACAGTGTTTCAGTGATTCAATCTAACAATACCAGTTTCTCAGAGAAAATCTCTGCTATTTTCATCGTGTTTTTCTTTATTTTTACATCTACAGTACTGTATTCTTAGTTCAAGTAAGTCTCCATGGGTCCTAAAAAAGGTTTTATTGACTGCCAGCTGCAAGGGAAATATGAACTTAATGCTCCAGAAAATACAGACAGGCTACAGTTAGCATTAGCAGCTATGCTAGTACCCTGACTCCACCAATATAGTGTTGCTTTTTAGTTTTGACTTTCAATCCATTACTTCAAAATGACATGAGAGTTTTCAAAACTTTATTATAAAATAAGCTTTGTATTAATGATTTTGGCCAACTGTAGGTTCATGTAAGTGTTTAAATATTAATATATTTATCATTACTTATAGTATCCTTTCTATTTAGACAGTAGAGACCACTCTACCAAACACTCAAATTCTTTTATAAAAGACATTTTATAAAAACTGCATGACATGCAGCAATATAAAATGTTTTCTTTTTGTCAGGAATATCTGTATAGAAATTTTAAGTTCAGTAATTAATGGTCTTCCTGGCAAGATCCAGTATTAAACAAGTGAGCAATTTCAGGACTGACATAGATTATGAAATAAAAGTAATTATGGTCATTGTAATAGAACAATAATATCCTGCATACTAAAGTATTAATGTGCTAGATTAAAATAGGCCTATCCATTAGACCACTGATTCTTCATTTAATCTTTATGGGAAGGAAATAAGATTCATAATCCTTTGATTTGCTAGGAAATGGGAAGCAGAGTAATATCTTTTAATAACCATGGTCCCCTTGACAGACAATCCTTTCAAGCTGTAGAACAGTGAACACTAGTGCAGACAATGACCAGTCCTTACCCTCTCACTACCCGCACAGCACTTTGACATTTGCACAGTAGATGCTTTTTATTTTATTTAACACATCTGTTATAATTAACTCTGTTTCTCTCCTGAAGAAAAGATGCCTTTGCCCTGTGATATTGGGTGATATTTTGTAACTGTCAGAATCAAAGAGCCATCCCAACAACTAAGCTGCAGGGAACTGACAATATTAGAAGCACTAAACAGAATTTTAAGATATTAACTCATCTTATTACTTAAACAACAGCTTCAAGGCTCTTTAATGTTTGTAAGACTAAGCACAGACCAGAGACAAGATCTGACGACCCATGTATCAGCTAAAAAGCTGCATTAAATAATTATCATGCAAAAAGAAGCAAGAAGATGAAAGTCATGGTTTAGTGGCTGTGGTAGCTCTACAGCGACCATTCTGGGTTAGCGAATGACAGGCTGTGTATGTGATTGATACAAATTTGATATTTTAAATGATGGCTGAATAAATATTTGGTAATACTACTACTGCTACTACTTGTAATGATAATAATAATGAAAGAGTAAAACTGTATATATACACCAATCTGACATAACATTACACCACTAACAGGTGAAATGAATAGCATGGGCAGTTTGATGCGCTGGGGAATGTTCTGCTAGGAAACCTTGGGTCCTGGAATTCATGTCGATGTTACTTTGACATGTACTACCTACTTAAACATTGTTGGAGACCAAGTATATGCCTTCATGGCAACGGTATTCCTTAATGGCAGTGGCCTCTTTCAGAAGGATAATATGCCCTGGTTCACAACAAAAATTGTTCAGGAATAATTTGAGGAACACGGCAAAGAGTTCAAGGTGTTGATTTAGCCTCCAAATTTGCCAGATCTCAATCTGATCTCATCTGTGGGATGTGCTGGAGAAACAAGTCTGATCCATAGAGGTCCCACCTAGCATAATACAAGACTTAAAGAATCTGTGCCAGATACCATAAGACACCTTTAGAGGTCTTGTGGATACAATGCCTCAACATAATTACTGTAAATATGTTTATATATTTAAGCTTACAGTGGTGCTTGAAAGTTTGTGAACCCTTTAGAATTTTCTATATTTCTGCATAAATATGACCTAAAACATCATCAAATTTTCACACAAGTCCTAAAAGTAGATAAAGAGAACCCAGTTAAGCAAATGAGACAAAAATATTATACTTTGGTCATTTACTTATAGAGGAAAATGTTCCAATATGACACATTAGTGAGTGGCAAAAGTATGTGAACCTCTAGGATTAGCAGTTAATTTGAAGGTGAAATTCAGGTGTTTTCAATCAATGGGATGACAATCAGTTGTGAGTGAGCACCCTGTTTTATTTAAAGGACAGGGATCTATCAAAGTCTGCTCTTCACAACACATGTTTGGGAGACCTCAGAAAAAGAGTTGTTGATGCTCATCAGGCTGGAAAATGTTGCAAAACCATCTCTAAACAGTTTGGACTCCACCAATCCACAGTCAGACAGATTGTGTACAAATGGAGGAAATTCAAGACCATTGTTACCCTCCCAGGAGTGATTGACCAACAAAGATCACTCCAAGAGCAATAGTTGGCGAGGACACAAAGAACCCCAGGGTAACTTATAAGCAACTGAAGGCCTCTCTCACATTGGCTAATGTTAGTGTTTGCGTGTTAATTATTTATTTATATATTTATTTCATTAGTACTATTAATACTATTGGCATTATAAGAAATTATATAGGAAAGATAATAAAACAAAAAGGGGGATTACATTTCAATTTGGTATATTCTATGTAGCAGAACAGTGTATATTCAAATAATACTCTATGACTATCCCTAATTATTTTGGGATTTCATTTTTCTCATCAGATAAGAAACAACCTTAAATTGGATTTGATAAGACCCCCAGTCTGTGATTCATTTGGCTATGATATAGGGCTTGGAAATGTGAAATCATGCAAAAAAAAAGTCCAAATTGCAAATTGATGCACCACCAATAGTGGTGTTACTATCTGGACAAGCTATTAAGAACATAATAACAGTTTGAGACATATTCTCAGACTGAGCATCGTGGCTAAACTTTGCCTTTATTGCTAGTCTGCACCACTACACACATTTCAGTGTGGACAGAGAACTTCAAAGATTTTGAAATGTATTCATATTAATGTGGACAAGACCTAAGACTGCCGCTGTTAGACCCTTGAGCAAGGTCAGGTGCTTCAACTATTGCTGACTCTGCATTACAAGCAGGGATAGGTTGAAGATAAGATTTTTACTTTCTAAACCTGAACAGTTAAACATGTAACATAGGGGGTGAAGTCTTCCTATAGATTTTTTAGACGATATTAGGAAAAAATTAATTGAAAAGTGTACATTGTGCTGCCATGCTGTTTATGCATGTTTAATGGCATACAAACATATATGATACCAGTGAGGGAGACTTCATAATACATAAATTTAATCCTGGAAAACACGGAAAACATTTTTTAAATGATTTCACATAATGGGTGTACATTTGGCTGTGCATTACAGGGATATACAGTTCACTCACAGTGTCTCTTTGGAGTGGTCTACTGAAAAGTCCAAACTCCATAGAGATGACCTTAAAGGGGCAGGTCATGCTCGAGACATCTACATTAGACTGAACCTAAGCATTTATAAAAATGATTGGGATGAAGCGATGTGAATGACTGACAGTGAGTCAGAACTGTTATGTTACAGTTGTTGCAGCTAAGTTTTGAAGGATCATAATTTTAAAAGAGTGATATAATTGTTGCAGACCTTCTTTTCTTCAGTAAATGGAATGATTATTTAAAATTTTGTGTTTCCTCATGTTCTCCTTGTCTTGTATTAAATTTTATAAGAAAATCTGAGACAACTTGGTTTAGGGTGACCAGATGTCCCATTTTTCCCAGAACAATCCTGTATTTCAGTCCATGTCCTGGTGTCCCGACTTATTTTTTAATATGTACATTTACCTCGTATTTCGAAAAAACAAATTTATACTGTAATGAACATTAGTGGAGAATCATCGCCCAAAACGCTTGAGTTTATTCAAAAGGAACACACCAATTATTTCACAAGTTACTATACACGTCTACCGTATTTTTCGGACCATAAGGCGCACTTAAAATCCTTTAATTTTCTCAAAAATCAAATGCGGTGCATCTAATGTATGAATTAATTCTGGTTGAGCCTTCTGACCTAGAACCGATTGTAGATGCTACACGGCGCTCATAAATCTGTCAAAATGTTTTAGCACGGTCTTGGTAGGTTACGAAGCTTACGGCAACCGTAGTGCGCAGCATAGCGGAGTAATACGGTATGTGCTTCAGCATTAGGGTACATGCATTCATTCATTCATTTTCGAAGCGGATTTCAAACTCAATGCTATTGGTCACGCAGTACAACATGGACATAGAGCAGCTGCCAGAGAATTCATCATTAACGAATCAATGATACGGAAGTGGAGGAAGCAAGAAGACGCCCTGCGCCAGGTAAAGACCAAACTGAGCTTCCGACGGAACTTAAAGAGTTTTGTTTCATTTAATGCGCCTTATAACCCCGTGCGCTTTATGTATGAAAATAGATCCGTTAGCAGTCAATCGTTGATATTGCGCCTTATAACCCGGTGCGCTAACCATAAAATGGCCAATCACATTTGTTGATTTTGTATATGAATATAATTCAACCAATTATCAGCCGCCCATTACCTATTTGACTTAATGCTCTCACGTACTTTGACTGATGCACTGCTGAGGTGGCTAAATGAATGAATGTTTAACAAACAGCTTCAAAAATAATATATATTTTTTGAGAAAAGATATGCTGGAAGTGGTTTGCCAGACATGTGGAGCTAAGTTTAATTTTGCACGGAAGTGGCAACAATATTAATCAATATATTCAAACAAAAAAGCACAAAGTAAAAAAAAAAAGTAAGTATGCAGTGTTTATGTAGTGTATGCTGTGCTAGGTATTTGTGATAATGTGTGAGGATGCAGCAAGTTATCTATTCAGTGTTTATACCCAAGTATTGTCAGGCAAAAATATATTATTACAGCTGGTAATGTGGCTGTGCTGTGTTATGTGTTTAATGAAGAATGTCTTGTTTTGTTGATCTGACTTGGTACCACACAGTGTTCTGTTTTTCAATTTCAAAAATCTGACCACTCTAACTTAGTTTGACAAAAATGCAGTAATATAAGAAAGTGTGTGGAGGGGAACAAAGACTTTTCATTAGACTGTACATTCTTAAGGCCAAAAATTCATTCCCTGTGTTTCTGGTAGGGGAAATGATATGTATCTTTTCTAAACCCAGTTGAATGTTGTAGGTACAAAGTAACTAGAAAAGGAAAGTTTTGTGATTTATCTTTAATGCTGGCTTGTCTGATGCAAAGATCTGTTTGTGAAGCATTTTGTGTTGGGTCATTTGGTTATGCAGGGTATTAGCATGGTAGATGCAATTTAAGGTTAAATTGTCTATATCTGAAGGGGAAAAATTTATGGTTAAAGGGTATTCAACTCTGGTGGGTATTTATGGTTATGGGGTATTTGTGTGTGTATGGGTATTTATGGTTAAAGTGTATGTATACAGCTGTGCTTGAAAGTTTGTGAACCCTTTCGAATTTTCTATATTTCTTCCTAAATATGACGCAAAACATCATCAGATTTTTACACAAGTCCTAGAAGTAGATAAAGAGAACCCAGTTAAACAAATGAGACAAAATTATTGTACTTGATCATTTATTGACTGAGGAAAATGATCCAGTATTACATATTAGTGAGTGGCAAAAGGATGTGAACCTCTAGGATTAGCAGTTAATTTGAAGGTGAAATTAGAGTCAGGTGTTTTCAATCAATGGGATGACAATCAGGTGTGAGTGGGCACCATGTTTTATTTAAAGAACAGGGATCTATCAAAGTCTGCTCTTCATAACACACGTTTGTCTAAGTGTATCATGGCACGAACAAAGGGGTTTTCTGTGGAAGGTTACAAAACCATCTATAAAGTGTTTTGACTCCACCAATCCACAGACAGACAGATTGTGTACAAATGGAGGAAATTCACAGCACACAAGTTGTTCTACCAAAGCATGGTTAAAGAAGAATACAGTTAATGGCCAAGTCAAAGTCCTGACCTTAATCTGACCTTAACCTGACCTTAAAGAGTTGAAGCTGGTCTGTATGGAGGAATGGGCTAACATTTCTCCAAGCCGGTGTGCAGGACTGATCAACAGTTACAGGAAATGTTTAGTTGCAGGGTCACACCAGATACTGAAAGCAAAGGTTCACATACTTTTGCCACTCACTAATATGTAATATTGGATCATTTTCCTCAATAAATAAATGACCAAGTCTAATATTTTTGTCTCATTTGTTTAGCTGGGTTCTCTTTATCTACTTTCAGGACTTGTGTGAAAATATGATGATGTTTTAGGTCATTTACAGAAATATAGAACATTTTAAAGGGTTCACAAACTTTCAAGCACCACTGTATATGGAGGTAATTATTGTCAAGGGGCAGTTTTTGTGGGTGTATTTATTAACAGTGAATGAAAGAGGGTGTTTTAAATTGTAAGTAATACAACGGATAGAGGGAGGAGTTCTGCATTTGGCTCGAATTTGGCATTTTGATTCTGGCACTGCATTCTACAATGGGAAACAAAATCTGTGTTTGATGGAGCATGGCACAAAAACAATAAGTCTGATAGCTCCAAAAAGCACAATCACGTCTTTGGGCTATAGGATCTACACTCATGCCAGATTTCAGGCTTCTAGTTTGAATGCTGTGGAAGTAAATAGTGTCACAAAACAAGTGTAGAATAAGCAAAAGAAAAGTAAAAGAACAGCATGTTGGCTCTAGAATCCTGAATAATAATAAAAAATGAAACCAGACCTATCTGGGTTCAATCAAACCATCCATCCTGAATAAATAAAACTTTTTAGTCTCAATTAGACGGTTGGTGAGTTTTATCTATTTATGAAGTTATTATTTTTCCATCTCTGCATATTCATCTTTGTTAATGGCTTTTTTCCATTGTTTCCACATTAAATAGGCATCGCTTTTTAGAAGGTTCATGCACTAATGCTGTGAAAGCAAACAAAACCATTTGTCTCTGTCCCTTCTGTTGAGATTTCAGAATATCGCATGTTAATGTTGATTTCAAAAAAGGCTTTTATAACATATAATTTAAAGCAAGGTTAAGCTGATGTTAGATATAAAACAAACAAATACTTTACAATTATTCATGTGATAAAATGGACTTTTTTATTAAGAGTTGAATGAAAGTGTTTTGGACGTTACAGTAGCTTTGGCATGGCCATGGAAACGAATATTGTAGAAATGTGAGGAATTATTTCATAACAAACATACCTGTCAATTAATATTTTAGTATATACTGCATACCTAGCGGTAATATATGGAACTTGAGCAAGCTCGTGGTAAATATTTGAAAGCCGTTGCAGAAGTGAAATTGAGAAATTAATGTTTATTTAAGGTCTAAGCTCACTATTGCTTTAGGGAAGCATTTCACACAGGCTGAAAGATATCTCATTAAAACAGTGTATACCTGCGCAATGAATGTTTGTGTATGTGTGTGTGTTCGCAATAATGAGCCTACTTTCTCATTCACACAGTAAATATGTTGTTTTGTGGGCTGCTATACACAAACCATGGAAACAAACATACCCTCATAGATCACTTTATTAGGTACACTTCTTTGTGTCTACACTCATTGTCTATTTTATCAGTCCCACTTACCATATAGATGCACTTGTAGTTCTACAATTACAGACTGTAGTCCATCTGTTTCTATACTTTGTTAGTCCCCTTTACTCTGTTCTTTAATTGCCAGCACCCCCACAGGACCACCAGAGATCAGGTACTATTAGGTAGTGGATCATTCTCAGCACTGCAGTGACACCGATGAGGGGGTGGTGTGTTGATGTGTTTGGTGCTGGTATGAGTGGTTCAGACACTGAAAATTCACATGCGGCGTCTCACGTCTAACTGAGTCGACTCCCAAAAGGTTGTCCAGGTAAGTGGTGTTCAGAACACACAAACCCACGTCAGCCATTGCAAGAATGATACATTTTAATGTGAATCATTTATTTTAGTAGATAATTCTGTAAGATTCAGCACGTTCAATTGTTAACTGCTAGGGTACATTGTTTGTGTGCTACTAATAGTGGTGCATTTCTCACAGTCTGTCCTGCCCAGTTTTCCTTTGTCAAGGGAGTAGGTCCGTAAGTCACTGCTGAGCACTTTTTTTCAACTTCTTTGTTGAGAATTTGTATGCATGGAGGAATGTATTACGCTCACCGTGACAATCTTCCATCTCTGCCGTCACCTCCAACACCCGGTTGCAGTGGCAGATTACTCATTCCAGCTTGCCCTCCCTCAAACAAGTTCTGTTGTGCCTGTGCAGTTCTTCCAGTGAAAGACTTGTACATAGCTTATACATAGCTCTTTACTGTGGTGGACTCCTGAATTATACTACTGAGCTAAGCATGTACTCATGCTTTTGGGTCCTGTGTTGATATTGCATCTTTAAATGAAAAAAATATTATCAGGTCATGATCGCCATGTTGTGCTTGGAACAAAACAAGATACTTGCATGGTAAATGTTTTAACACAGTTGTGCTTGAAGGTTTGTGAACCCTTTAGAATGCTGTAAATGTCTATATGCATAAATAAAACGTCATCAGATTTTCACACAAATCCAAAATTAGATAAAGGCTGAAAAAGGTTACAAAACCATATCTAAAGAGTTTGGACTCCACCAATCCACAGTCAGACAGATTGTGTACAAATGGAGAAATTCAAGACCATTGTTACCCTCCCCAGGAGTGATCGACCAACAAAGATCACTCCAAGAGCAAGGAGTGTAATAGCTGACAAGGTCACAAAGGACCCCAAGGTAACTTCTAAGCAACTCAAGGCCTCTCTCACATTGGCTAATGTTAATGTTCACGAGTCCACCACCAGAAGAACTCTGAACAACAATGGTGCGCATGGCAGGGTTGCAAGGAGAAAGCCACTGCTCTCTAAAAAGAACATTGCTGCTCATCTGCAATTTGCTAAAGATCATGAGGACAAGCCAGAAGACTATTGGAAGAATGTTTTGTGGACAGATGAGACCTAAACAGAACTTTTTGATGTAAAAAAAAAAAGCGTTATGTTTGGAGAAAAGAACGGACTGCATTCCAGCATAAGAACCTTATCTCATCTGTGGAACATGGTGGTGGTAGTATCATGGTTTGTGCCTGTTTTGCTGCATCTGGGCCAGGACGGCTTGTGATCCTTGACTTAACAATGACTTCTGAATTATATCAGAGAATTCTAAAAGAAAATGTCAGGGCATCTGTCCATGAGCACACAAGTCGTTCTACCAAAGAATGGTTAAAGAAGAATAAAGTTAATGTTTTGGAATGGCCAAGTCAAAGTCCTGATCTTAATCCAATCGAAATGTTGTGGAAGGACCTGAAGCGAGCAGTTAATGTGAGGAAACCCACCAACATCCCAGAGTTGAAGCTGTTCTGTACGGAGGAATGGGCTAAAATTCCTCCAAGTCGGTGTGCAGGACTGATCAACAGTTACAGGAAATGTTTAGTTGCAGTTATTGCTGCACAGGGGGGTCACATCAGATACTGACAGCAAAGGTTCACATACTTTTGCCACTAACTAATATGTATTATTGGATCATTTTCCTCAATAACTAAATAACCAAGTATGATTTTTATCTCAATTTTTTAACTGGGTTCTCTTTATCTACTTTGTAAATTAAATGGCTAAATTAAATGCAAAAATGGCTAAAATAGCCCTTTACTCTTAAGGGTCAAACTTGGTAGAAAAATGTTATATTTAAGTTGTCCACTGGACAGGTTGTATTTACAGGTACTCCCCGTTTTCCAATGGTCCGGTTTATGATTTTTGTACTGTACGATGAAAATGTAAATATACATTCAGCAGAAACTGTATATATTTTTTTTTCTTTACACAGTACAGTACTATCCCACGCTCTTCCATGCTAAATGAAGAAATCAGAAGTACGTGATGTAGGGAGGTGACGATGTGGGAGTGATGAGCACTAGTAAATGCAGTGAGGAAATGTTGTGGTCGTGACAATAACCATTTTTTGTTTTTCACTTTATTATAAAATAAGCTTTGTGTTAATAATTTTTCCACTGTAGATTTATGTAACTGTAAATGAATATAATGTAATTTAAGCATGTTTAAGGTAGGCTATGTTATGATATATACACTATATATTAAACTCCACGGTTTTCGATACATTCAACTTACGATGGATTTCGCAGAACATACCCCACCATAAAATGGAGAATACCTGTACTTAATTGTATATAATAAATCTACAAAACACGTCATTTGACCAAATTATGTGTTCAACTCATGTGTCCAAATTATAGCATATTACTATAAGATAAGATAGTTACTAAAGTCCATTCATTCATTCATGTTCTTATCTGGTTAACTTACATGTTTTAATGACAATTTATACAGGCGAAAAATCCTAAGGGGAAAAAAACTTACACAATTACACACAGCTCGTTGAACTGTAACTATACTGTTTCTCAAATTTCTGGTAGTGTTTTGAGGACAATGACCACCATTAGATATTTAGCCATTTTGCCAGGGCTTGTTTACTGATCCATAATATATGGAATGAATGTCAAGATTTAATAACAGAGAGCGATTGATTAGTGTCTAACTATTCATTTCTGAGGGAACAGTCTCACATGGAGCACAGAATGGAAACTGACATTGATATCATGCGCAAGTGTGAGCATTCAGCTCAGCCAGTGCCCAGTATTTCCTGCGACTGAGTCTGGAGAGATTTGGAAGACATACTTGCTGGAACCTGTCATTATTTCTGTTTGACTTGAGTCATGGGGAAAAAAAAAGATATTAAAAATAAACTATGCTGTAATTTAAAATGAAATTGAATGCATAACATATTCATAATTTAATCAAAGCGCTACTTTCCTCTTTGAAAGTGAGAGACAATTGATGCGTGTTATTTTTAGCATGCGGTAATTTATACGAACTGTTTACGTCTCAGGATCTGCCTGAAACTATGAGAGAATTTACAAACTAATGGTATTGCAAGAAATCACATTTTAGAAATAATTTGATCAGCAGGTTTACATGCACTTAAGTAATCTGATAATGGATAAAATCCAAAATGGCTACATCAGCCAGTCAGTAATGGGATTTCACTCATTACAGTTCTCTACAAGTAGCAATGTTACTTTGCGTTAATTACATTTTCCAGCAGGGAGACTGTAGCTTTGCTATTTTTCTCAACACAGACTATGCTGAGACCATGTCTCACTCAGCATGTTGAACAGTCTTACTGCAATCATATTAAATTATATGCCAAAACTGAAATTACACTTTTGGTAATATATTACTTTCAATTTCTTGTACATTATTTCAGCATGTGGTTTGAGACAGAGTATTTACTGTTAATTTGTTTTGTATTTCTGGCTTTTCATTCCTGGCTCATTATTTTTATTTTCAACATGTGGATAGAAACCCCAAAATGTCACTGTCATTTATTTAGTTTGTTTATTATTAAATATAAAAAAATATTATTTACATTTTTGCAGTACTGAATGAATTACTTTGGCTCTATACTGGTTCTGTTTTAAACCATGGATTGAGAAATCTTTTTGGTTTCTATCTGTATGCTTTGATGTAGTGTTTTGACAAGTTTGACTATTACTGCATAATTGGATTAGAACAAACACTGAAATTTTACTCATTTATACTTGAGATCAGTGTAATTTAATATAAAGTGGTGCTTGAAAGTTTGTGAACCCTTTAGAGTTTTCTATATTTCTGTATAAATATGACCTAAAACATCATCAGATTTCCTAAAAATAGATAAAGAGAACCCAGTTAAATGAATGAGACAAAAATATTACTTGGTCATGTATTTATTGAGGAACATGATCCAATATTACATATCAGTGAGTGGCAAAAGTATGTGAACCTTTGCTTTCAGTATTTGGTGTGATCCCCCTGTGCAGCAATAACTGCAATAAACGTTTCCCTGTAACTGTTGATCAGTCTTGGAGGAATTTTAGCCCATTCCTTAGTACAGAACAGCTTCAGCTCTGGGATGTTGGTGGGTTGTCGCTTCAGGTCCTTCCACAAAATTTCACAACATTCCACAACATTTCAATTGGATTAAGGTCAGGACTTTGACTTGGCCATTCCAAAACATTAACTTTATTCTTCTTTAACTATTCTTTGGTAGAACGGCTTGTGTGCATAGGGTCGTTGTCTTGCTGCATGACCCACCTTCTCTTGAGATTCAGTTCATGGACAGATGTCCTGACATTTTCCTTTAGAATTCTCTGATAGAATTCAGAATTCTTTGTTCCATCAGTGATGGCAAGCCGTCCTGCCCAGATGCAGCAAAACATGCCCAAACCATGATACTGCCACCACCATGTTTCACAGGTGGGATAAGGTTCTTATACTGGAAGGCAGTGCTTTCCTCTCTCCAAACATAACGCTTTTCTTTTAAACCAAAACGTTCTATATTGGTCTCATCTGTCCACAACACATTCTTCTAATAGCCTTCTGGCTTGTCCACATGATCTTTTGCAAACTGCAGACAAGCAGCAATGTTCTTTTTGGAGAGCAGTGGCTTTCTCCTTGCAACCCTGCCATGCACACCATTGTTGTTCAGTGTTCTTCTGGTGGTAGACTAATGAACATTAACATTAACCTATGTGAGAGAGGCCTTCAGTTGCTTAGAAGTTACCCTGAGATTCTTGCTCTTGGAGTGATCTTTGTTGGTCGACCACTCCTGTGGAGGGTAACAATGGTCTTGAATTTCCTCCATTTGTACACAATCTGGCTGACATTGGTGGAGTCCAAACTCTTTAGAGATGGGTTTGCAACCTTTTTCCAGCCTGATGAGCGTCAACAAATCTTTTACTGAGGTCCTCAGAGATCTTTTTTTTAGTGCCATGATTCACTTCCACAAACGTGTTGTGAAGGGCAGACTTTGATAGATCCATGTTCTTTAAATAAAACAGGATGCCCACTCACACCTGATTGTCATCCCATTGATTTGACCACACCTGTCTCTAATTTCACCTTCAAATTAACTGCTAATCCTAGAAGTTCACATACTTTCACATACGTTGCCCGAGCAGTGTGTTTGGGATCATTGTCATGCTGGAAGACCCAGCCATGTTCCATCTTCAATGCTCTCACTGACAGAAAGAGGTTTTGGCTTAAAATCTCCCAATACATGGCCCTGTTCATTCTTCCCTTAACATGGATCAGCCATCCTGTTCCCTTTGCAGAAAACAGCCCCAAAGCATGATGTTTCCACCCCCATGCATCACAGTAGATATGGTGTCCTTGGGATGCAACTCAGCATTCTTCTTCCTCCAACCACGACGAGTTGAGTTTTTACCAAACAGTTCTATTTTGGTTTCATCTGATCACATGATATTCTCCCAATCCTCTTCTGGATCATCCATATGCTCTCTGGCAAACTTCAGACGGGCCTCGACATGTGCTGACTTAAGCAGAGGGACACGCCTGGCACTGCAGTCCCTCTCGGCGTAGTGTGTTACTGATGGTAGCTTTTGTTACTCTGGTCCC
Source organism: Ancistrus triradiatus (assembly GCA_025084515.1). Classification (NCBI taxonomy): domain Eukaryota; kingdom Metazoa; phylum Chordata; class Actinopteri; order Siluriformes; family Loricariidae; genus Ancistrus; species Ancistrus triradiatus. The sequence goes on along the minus strand of JAJAGP010000423.1, from coordinate 97,890 downwards.
AACTCTCTGCTGTTCATTCACCAGGTCCCTCCGTGTAGTTCTTTGGTTTTTGCTCATCGTTCTCATGATCATTCTGACCTCACGGGATGAGATCTTGCGTGGGGCCCCAGATCGAGGGAGATTATCAGTCGTCTTGTATGTCTTTAATTTTCTTACAATTGCTCCCACAATTGATTTATTCACACCAACCTGCTTGCCTATTGTAGATTCACTCTTCCTAGCCTGGTGCAGGTCTACAATTTTGTTCCTGGTGTCCTTTGACAGCTCTTTGGTCTTGGCCATGGTTAAGTTTGGAGTCTGACTGTTTGAGGTTGTGGACAGATGTCTTTTTATACACATAACGAGGTCAAACAGGTGCCATTAAAACATGTAACAAGTGGATGACAGAAGAGCTTCTTAAAGAAGAAGTTACAGGTCTGTGAGAGTCAGAAATCTTGCATGATTGTGGGTGACCAATTATTTATTTTCCACCATGATTTACAATTAAATTCTTTAAAAATCCTACAATGTGATTTCCTGGATTTTTTTTCTCATCTTGCCTCTCATAGTTGAAGTGTACCTATGATGAAAATTACAGATCTCTCCCATCTTTGTAAGTAGGAGAACTTGCACAATCAGTGGGTGACTAAATACTTTTTTGCCCCACTGTATATAAGCCTATGTCAAGATTCTTGATCCATTGATATTATAATGAAAGTGAAAGCAAGGCCTTGCAGTGAAACCTCGGAATTCGAACTTAATTGGTTCCAGAAGGCCGTTCGAACTCTGATTTGTTCAAAGTCAGCATCAAACACGTCTATATTTGTGTATTATTAATTATTAAAAGCGTGAATAATGCAAAAGAATGGAATATAATGCATAAAAAATCAATAAAGACATGAAATGTGAGAATAAAGTGAATCTTTATAGCCACTGAGGCGAACATAGTCTTATCACTGGGGCAGCAGTGCAGAGACTGAGGGAGTGTCTGATGTCGCACCCATAGACTGATGTACATATAATAATATAATAATAAAATAATATATTATACATAATATGCCTATGATCTCACCCTAGTTCTTTTTCTTCTTTTGGGTTTTATGGCAATTGGAATACTGTATTGCTGTGTTATCACCACTGACTGGACTAGATTACATGCATCATGGTTGGAAGATCGGTTTTATTTATGGTTCCAAGTTCGAAGTTGGAATTTTTGTTCGAATTCAAACGGATTCTTTGATGTCTGAATAAGAGTCATATTCTGAGGTTCCATTGTATCTAGTATCTTAAAAGTTCCAAATTATTAAACATTAACATTTACAATGATCAACGTTAATCACTGTTTGACCTTTGAACCATTGTCATTGTATATGTGATATAAAACACTCCTGTTTGTGCTGATAATGGAAAAAAAAACACAGGTCTTGCTTATTTCCCTATGAATGCTCAATCCATTGCGCTATATTCCTTATATAAGAATTATGGCCATGTTAATATCACTGTGAATTAATACAGTGTATTCTACCATCTTTAAAAGGGCTATTTTAATTCCATAAAGGAACCGGCATGGGACCTAGCAACCTACAAGTGTTATGGAGGCAGCCCTGGAAAGGGCTTCAAGCACCCGGGACTTTGTAAATTTGTGTGTGGTGTGGTGTTGTTTTTTATTGTTTTTCAGTTCTGGTGGCATCGCATAGTGAAAAAGCGGCACTACAGGGGCACCATTACTGATTCCAGGAAGCCAATTGATCGCAGCAGCTCATCACCAACGCACCTGCGAAGCGTTACAGCAATCACCACCATTTAAAAGGAGCAATTCGGAGCGTGGCTGGTTACTGGTTTTTCAGCATGTAAAAGCTGGGTAACCCCCTACTTCTACTTTGTTTTTCCCTAGCTTCCTTCTTATGGGAATTACTTCCCATTTTTTTCTTGCTGTGCTCTCATTTTTGCAGTGTCTTTTCCTCCAAGCTGCTGTGTGCTCCGGGATCACGCCATGCCACAGAGCTTCCTGGAATACGTACCAATCGAAGAGCCGAATCCAAGGACGAATCCAGCACTCTGCCGGATCGCCACGGATCGCCGCCCACCTGCACTCACACATTCACAAGGACAGACACTTTTTGTAAATAAACTGCCATTTTTTCACTAAACTCTCGACTCCGTTCTCTTGTGTGGCGCATTGCACAGGGTTCCAAAAAATCCGGAGATTTCACCTCCAGCCTGTAACAACAAGTCTTCAATCTATACTCATTAGATACATTATGAAGTCAGCTTTAATAAATGCAAAGCAAATGCCGAAGCATTGTGTTTAGTTCCCTCTGACAGAGACAACGTTAGCCTGAAATGCAAGTCAGTCAGTGGCTGTGTATTATTGCCTTTCATGTGATTATATGTATCTAATCCTGTTAATCACACACTTTTTATCATATTTTTTGCTTGCTCATCTTTGAACCTAAACAAATAGCTTTCCATTAAATGTCATTCAATTTGCACTGCAAAGCCACACAAGTGGACAGTCTATGCTTAATCAGTATGTATGCTCTACTTTATAATAATTCAATATCAGTATGTTCATCATGTCTTATCTCGTTTGCTGCATCACAATATTTCATTGTGAGTTCTCAAACGGAGTGCTGCCAATGTGTTGTGATTGCCAGAGTGCACAGCATGTGCAAGCTGTTAACTTGTGTGACATGCAACGGTGTGAGATGAAATTTATGTAATGGCATCTGATACACAGGAAAGAGCAAAAAGTTTATCGGTTTTAAACTTTTATTGTGTTAAATAATGCAATAGTACCCCAGTTCTTGTCATTAATACATTCCAGAAGGCTTGTCAAGAACTGAAGATTTTTCCCATAAGGAATAATGTAAATTGAATGAATCCGTTCCAGACCCCCAGAAAATCCACACTGTAAGGCATTATATGCAGTAATGGAGTTGTATCGTACAAGTACTTCTTGATTTACAGATACTCCTTCATACTTTTTATAGCGGAGCCTATGATCAGTAATGATAAATAAGTTACTGTTTAAAACACTTACATTACAACGTATTGAGAAATCTCGTCATTTAGTGAATAATGGATTGAAAGTTAAAAGTAAAAACATACTTACAGTAATATAGCAAAGTTCCTCTTTCCCTTATGGTTGGCAGTCAATATTAATCTTTTTAGGACCCATGGATACTTATTTGCACTAAGAATACAGTACTGTAGATGTAAAAATAAAGAAAAACACACTGAAAATAGTGGATTTGTTCTCTGAGCAACCACTATTGTGAGTCTGAACTACTGAATCACTGTGTACTGAATCGTGAATCATGAATCTGACTTTTGGCTGAAACAAGTCGTGCAGCTTGACACATACAAGTTTAAGCAAATGTGTCCAGTTCCGAGCAAACAGCAAGAACCGAGACAAATTTTTCTAGTCAAAATTCCCTGATAACCAAATTCGACAAGTTCTGAGGTGTTCGAGAAGTCTGTTAGCCTAGAAAGAAATGACATTTTAATGTTACTGTTATGGATAAAGACTACAGCTGTCAAATTTCACTCATTATTAACAATCTTTTTTATGCCACTAATCTAATTTTTGTTATTTGACCTGTAGGCCAGTTATTAAGAAGCCATACATACAGTCGATTATACTGTCCACTCATATGGCTCTGTTGTTTCTTTTATATCAAACTGATCAATCCATTACATTTACAGCATTTAGCAGACGCCCTTATCCAGAGCGACTTACAATTGATGCAATCTTACAATCCAAGCAATTGTGGGTTAAGGGTCTTGCTCAAGGACTCAACAGTGGCAGCTTGGCAGAGGTGGGATTTGACCTTCTGATCCATAGTTCAGTACTTTAACCGCTAGACTACCACAGTCCACAACAGATGGCAATGATAATAGCAATCCAAATTGCTATTAATCATGGTTAAGGAGATAGAACTGGTGTAATTGTAACATGATTAAATATTTTACTTGTTTGAAAGGACTAATAAATACCTAACCAGACAAAATTGTTTCATGCTTTTAAATTTGCAAACTTGTATGAAAAGCTATGAAAGTTAAGGTTAGGGACGGTGTTGAGTTTGCATGTTCTCTCCATGTCTGCATGGGTTTCCTCTAGGTTCTTTGGTTTCCTCCCAGATTCCAAAGACATGGATTATGTCTACTAGTGTGTCAAAAGTATATCATTCTGAGTGGTGTGTTTGTGTGTGCCTTCGATACAGTGTATTGGCACCTTGTCTAGGGTTAGTGCCTTGTGCTCTGTGCTACTAGTAAGACATCGACTCTAAATGACATTGAATTGGATTAAACAGGCATGATAACGAATGGAATTTGGTTATGGTTAGCCATATTAACCTTGCTCATTCCAATTCCTGACATTTTAACGTGATCAGGTTTGATAAATATGATCAGGTGTCACAGAAATGGAGAAAACCTGCAGGGAGTTCAAGTCAAGAAACAACAAATGAATGAAGCAAAAGGAAAAGAATGGGGCTGCTGATAATGCGGGTTCCACCCGGGGCTCGATCCCTGGTCGCAGTCCGTGGTCTGTGCACGCGCACCTCGGAATTCCTTGGTGCTGCCCGTTTTGCGCAGGCTAACAATCGTCCGCGCCTTTTTCGGTTATTTTTTCCCCTTTCTTTTTGATTGTGCAGCTCATGACCATTTAGGGATTTCCTTTCTGTTTCTCCTCCCCTTCCTTTAGCCCATTTGGGGCCATAATCTCTAGTTTTGAGTTCGCTTTGGGTGGTGCCTGTGTTTGGCCTTAACCTTCCTTATCCTTCCTTTAGCGTGTTCAATCCATAGCGGCTGGGTTGCGCGAGCTTAGAACGTTTGTCCTTGGCATAGGCAACCAGGGATTGAGCCTTGCGTCCTGCGTTATCAGCAGGCTCGTTTGTTTCATTCATTTGTTGGTTATTTAGTTCTTTTTTTTACTTATTTTTGGTTTACCTCTTCCATCTGGAGCTAACTGCAATTGCGTCATAAAACCCTTATACTTTTGTTTTCATGGTTCGCCCGGTGTTTATGATGGCAAACCGTAACACAAAGACGAAAGAAAATGCAATACAAGACAGCTATTTTAAGCTATTTTAAGCAAGTCACCATGTCACATCAGTGATTACTCATTTAAAATAAAGTATAAAATAAGGTATATTGCTTATCTTTTAATACTCCTGTTCTATAAGAAACTCATCTACTCCAATGAGGTAGTGGCAGGTTTACAGACAGCCAATTTGATTTAACATTTTGATTTATACTTTTTAAAACTCTCTTTTTGTTCTAATTATTTGGCTTGATGTTAGGATATATTAAAGCAATAAGCCACAAGAGGCTGTAGAGTAGCACGATCTTATCAGTGGTATGGGTGTTGTAATTGCTTTTATAAAATGGAGACAAAATAATTTGTTTAATCAGTGTTTATGAATAATTAATCTCTTATTAATAAGATTTGTAATAAATAATTCTTGCCCTACAATGTATTGGCACTCTGTCTAGGGTTGTTTCTGCCTTGCGCATTATGTTGCCGGCTAGACACCGGCTCCTGTGACCCTCACCAGGGTTAGGTGAATAAGAAAGTGAATGAATGAATGATTTTTCCACACTGTAATGTAGTCCCTACCGGTTCAGTCCTGCATGAAAGACAATAAACGGATGAAATATTTCATTTTTACTGTTCTTTGGCATGTTGTGAATTTACAACAAATCTGCTTTAGCTCTGTTTAAATGACTCTTTTAATGTCAACAGATTAACTGACCGCAAAACTTCATACTAACTGCCCAGTGTAATGGTTTTTATGGGTTTAAAGATTTGAAAGACACTCACAGGTGTGAACACATCAATGATTTTACAATGGCTTTGAGTGTGGCTCAGATTTTATAACCAGAACTATCCATTTTATACAATGGCACATGAGGGTGACGTGCCTCTCTGTGCAACTGAGCCATAATAACGACTTGTAGAGAAAACTTTTATGCCTGAAACAGTCAGTTACCTAACAGTATCTAGCAGAGATTTGTCTTCTCTAAAATGCCTCCCTCTCCACACGCACACCACAGTAAATTATTCTAACAAAAACTTTTATGCCTGAAAAGCTGATTAACGTGAATTTCACTGTCAGCTCATTTTCACACAATTTTCACACAAGTCCAGAAAGTAGATAAAGAGAACCCAGTTAAGCAAATGAGACAAAAATATTATACTTAGTCATTTATTTATTGAGTCAAATGGTCCAATATTAGATATTAGTGAATGACAAAAGTATGTGAACCTCTAGGATTAGCAGGTTAGTCAGGTGTTTTCAGTCAATGGGATGACAATCAGGTGTGAGTGAGCACCCTGTTTTATTTAAAGAACAGGGATCTATCAAAGTCTGCTCTTCACAACACGTTTGTGGACAGTGAACCATGGCATGAACAAAGGAGATTCAACAACCTCAGAAAAAGAGTTGTTGATGCTCATCAGGCTGGAAAAGGTTGCAAAACCATCTCTAAAGAGTTTGGACTCCACCAATCAACAGTCAGACAGATTGTGTACAAATGGAGGAAATTCAAGACCATTGTTACCCTCCCCAGGAGTGGTCAACCAATGAAGAGCGAGGCGTGTAATAATTGGCGAGGTCACAAAGGACCCCAGGGTAACTTCTAAGCAACTGAAGGCCTCTCTCACATTGGTTAATGTTAATGTTCATGAGTCCACCGTCAGAAGAACACTGAACAACAATGGTGTGCATGGCAGGGTTGCAAGGAGAAAGCCACTGCTCTCCAAAAAGAACATTGCTGCACATCTGCAGTTTGCTAAAGATCATATGAACAAGCCAGAAGGCTATTGGAAGAATGTTTTGTAGATGGATGAGACCAAAATAGCACTTTTTGGATGAAAAGAAAAGCATTATGTTTGGATAAAGGAAAACACTGCATTCCAGCATAAGAACCTTATCCCATCTGTGAAACATGGTGGTGGTAGTATCATGGTTTGGGCCTGTTTTGCTGCATCTGGGCCAGGATGGCTTGCCATCATTGATGGAACAATGAATTCTGAATTATTTCAGAGAATTCTAAAGGAAAATGTCAGAACATCTGTCCATGAACTGAATCTCAAGAGACGGTGGTTCATGCAGCAAGACAACGACCATAATCACACAATTAGTTTGTGTGGACCACAATGAAAAGAGTTTGGTTGTGAATCAGATGAAGTGTGTGGCAGCTGTACAGATGAGATTGGTGAGAAGGCACTCTTTCTTGTCTGAAGGTGGCACTATACCAGTGTGTCACTCTGGGCATTTGTAAATCATCATAACCCTCGCATCCAACAACCTGTGAAGTTTGAACTGTTTCAAGCAGCGCATGGTTTTTACATTCTAGATACAGCAGGGGAAGGGAGACAGAAGTAGGTGCACGTGCACTTTCTTTATTAACATTAGACATTGTGGTACATGGCGTATACAGGATGATGTGGAACCAAACAACAAACAAACATGATGGTAACTGCTAACACTACACAACAAGACACTGAATTAAAACAAACAGACAGTGTAAACAGGACAGGACTTTACTATAATGAACAGACACTAACAAGACCAGTCAACAGACAATGGCAACAGGACAAACAATGCTATTATAAACAGTGCTGCACAGACAATACTAATGCTAATCAACAATGCTAATACTAACAAACAAAGATCATGAAAACAGACAGTGCTAGGACAAACAAACAATACCAATGACAAGACTTGACAATGCTAATACTAACAGAAATAATAACTGGACACCACAGAAACATGAAAACATGGGATACACAGAAACCAAGGACCACGAATTATACCAGAACACAAAGAGAACCAGGATTTGGGAAGACACCAGTAATGTGAAAGGCCTCACAAAGAATATACAAGGCTGTTCAATTACAGCCTACCGTGGAAGCCAAAAAGTGAGCCATGAAGGATGATGTGGCTCTCCAGAATACATCATCCTGACAATGGCAAAGTTATTAAGACCTTCCTGTTTGTGTGGGGAAACATATCAAATCAGAGCTGCACCTTTGTACACGTAGCAAAAGAACAATAATCTCTTTATATTTAAACATCCGTATGAGAAAATGTAAGTCACTCAGTCACTCACTATCACATCCGCTTAATCCTGAACAGGGTTGTGGGAGAGCCATTGCCTAGCCATTGCCTGGCATAGAGTGCATGGCACGAACAACCCTAAACAGGGTGCCAATCCATCATAGAACACATACACTCACACACACTCATACATTAGGGGCAGTTTAGAGACACCAATTAAAATAACACATGTCTCTGGACTGTGGTAGCCTAGCGGTTAAGGTACTGGACTATGGACCAAAAGGTCCAGGGTTCAAATCCCACCCCTGCCAATCTGCCACTGTTGGGCCCACAATTGCTTGGATTGTAAGTCGTTCTGGATAAGGGCGTCTGCTAAATGCTGTAAATGTAAATGTAAAAATGTAAACCCAGAGTAAACCCACACGGACACGGACCCACATGCCTACCAAATTGTGTGTGTGTGTATGGTGTTTGTGCAGCACACAAGGCTCAGTGGCACCTGCAGGTCACATCTGGGACCAAGCCTCTGACCTTGAGTAGAATTGGCCATGAGTTTGCCAATTGTCCTGAGTTTCTGTGCATGGAAGCCACCTCTGACACAGTCAAATCTTGAAGAAGAAGAAGATGTTGAAGGAGAATAATCCTTATTTTTACAACAGGTCCCTTGCTCCTCCAGTGCTCCAGCCCTAATAATCCCTATGCAATGAACATGTCCCTTGCACCTCCAGAGCTTGGGTCCTAGTAATAATAATAATCCTTGCTGAAACAATTGGTCCCTTGCACCTCCAGTGCTCAGGCCCTAATAATCCTTATGCAATCAACAAGGTGCTTGCACCTCTAGAGCTTGGGCCTTAGTAATAATAATAATAATAATATTGATCTTTACTGAAACAATAGGTCCCTTGCAACTCAGGTATTAAGGCCCTAAATAGGTGTAATCATATTAGAGATTTGTGCTGATACATTTACACAACCATGAAATAGCAGTCATCACAGCAGTAATATTCTTACACAACCATAACAAATGGGAGTAAATAGGGTTCTTTAAATTGAATAAACAAGTCGAATGGTTCCAGTCACATTACACATTGACTTGCCATCATCTTTTTTCATAAGGGTGTGAAATAAAAAAAAATCCAGAGAATATTTAAATGCTAATATCATAAGCTCACAAGCATTATATGATAAGCTGACAAGCGTACTATAAGCTGTGAAGTTTAAAGAGTTTCTTCCATTTAACTATCAGAGAGAGCATTACATTGCATCAATTTGCTAGCAGGTATGCTAAAAAGTTACAGGCTACTTAACTTGGAAAGCAGATTAATGTAACTGGAGACAGTGTCATATATGTCAAAGATGGTGAGAGGGCTTTATCTGGGCCATGTGGCGAAGCACAGATGTGTGGGTAGAGGACTTGTAGACAGACAGCCATGATTATCTGACAGCCTATGATACACACAGTGTGTCATCCTATACAGAGACAAACTGCAGCTGTGAGAGTCAAAACAGTCCTGTGGTAGTCCTGTTAACACAGCGTGATATACAAGAGCCCAGCGTCTGACAGGGCACAAACACAAGGAAGCATTCGTGAGTGCCAATCAAAAGCCACTTCAACTTTTGTTATAATGACTTTGATAGTCAAGGTAAGGATCTGCATTGAATGTAAGCAATTGACTCCGCACGTAGCCTGCAGCACTGTGAACAAAAACACCCTTTTCAATTCTGATCAGCTGTGCTATTTTCCTTCTTTCGATTCCCTGTGATCTGAAAAAGAATGAGAGCTAGAGAAAAAAGTCTTAGAAGTCTGGAGGCATCGGACTTTGTATGCATAGTGAAATGCCATGGTCAGTGTTCAACAATGGAGCTCATCGCTTTATACCTTGAAGTCAGACCACTGATCTGTACTGCATGAAAAAACGAAACTTTTCAATGGCGCAGTTTGCTGATATAAGACTACAAACACATATGTCTACTCCATTGCAGAATGTCTGTGTTTTATCAGAATCATGTACATTATGTAAAATACTTGAATAACGTCTGGACATCACTCATAGTTGAGTTACACTAAAATGCGTCTATGATATCTAAAAAAAAGTCTATGATCACTAAAAAACAAACAAACAAAAAAACAACTTAGAAATATACCTTCTACACCAATCACAAATTTAGATATGTGAAATTAATTATTGGTGGAGTCCTGGACTCTTACTGCATGCTGGTCTCATTTAGTAACTGATAGAGTGTCTGACAAACAGCTGGTAAGCTTTGTCTTCATAATCTCCTGCTGATTGCTTGAAACAGACAGTGTGCTAGATTAATAAGCCATCTCTGACCCAACTGGGAAAGACAGGCAGGGAGTTCCACCCTGAAACATTTATGTAAATGCTGTGTTTACTATTATGCAGGTTTGGCATGCAACTGAGAGGGTGCAGATTCACGAACACGTGCAAGAATTGGTTTGTTGGCTTGAATTATCCACAACATTAGAACATACAACATACAACATAGAATTTTAAAGGAAAATGTCAGGACATCTGTCCATCAACTGAATCTCAAGAGAAGGTTGGTCATGTAGCAAGACAACAACCCTAAGCACACAAGTCATGCTACCAAAGAATGCTTAAAGAAGAATTAAGTTCATGTTTTGGAATGGCCAAGTCAAAGTCCTGACCTTAAATCAATCGAAATGTTGTGGAAGGACCTGAAGAGCGCAGTTTATGTGAGGAAACCCACCAACATCCCAGAGTTGAAGCTGTTCTGTATGGAGGAATGGGCTAAAATTTACATTTACATGTACAGCATTTAGCAGACGCCCTTATCCAGAGCGACTTACAACTGATAGTCTTTACAATCCAAGCAATTGTTGGTTAAGGGCCTTGCTCAAGGACCCAACAGTGACAGCTTGGCAGAGGTGGGATTTGAACCCTGGACCTTCTGGTCCACAGTCCAGTACCTTACCCACTAGGCTACCACAGTCCCACTCCAAGCTGGTGTGCAGGACTGATCAACAGTTACAGGAAACATTTATTGCAGTTATTGCTGCACAGGGGGGTTACACCAGATACTGACAGCAAAGGTTCACATACTTTTGCCACTCACTAATATGTAATATTGGATCTTTTTCCTCAAAAAATAAATGATCAAGTATAATGTTTTTGTCTCATCTGTTTAACTGGGTTCTCTTTATCTACTTTTAGGAAGTGTATGAAAATCTGATGATGTTTTAGGCAGATTTTTAGGCATATTTATGCAGAAATATAGAACATTCTAAAGGGTTCACAAACTTTTAAGCATCACTGTTCCTGTTCTCTGAAGGGTTAGAAGGGTCTGACCGCACACCACTGCCATTCACTGAGCTACAGGTACTTATACTGTAGATAACAAGGTGCTCATTATTCGGATGATCCCACTAGAGATAACACGAGTGCAATTTTCTTTACTGATTCCGATTTTTTTTTCTAAGAATTATAAATGACAGCATACAGAAACAATTTCTAAAGAAAGACAGCAGGAGCTATTGACTTCTACCTGGCTCTATTCTCTCACTAGATTTAGCTGTGTGGCATTAGCCACACAAATATCAATCACTGCAAACTTGCTCAAATTGTGCTTTATTACAGCCTTGATAAGAGCATTTCAGTAAGTGCAAATATACAAGTACAATCAAAGAACTGAATTGCAACTCTTTTACACACCAAGTCATACGTAACTACTGTAATGCATTAAAAACACACTCTCGCGCTAAATCCCGGGCATAAATGGCAATGTACAGCACTTTGGTCGACTTTTGTTGTTGTAAGGTGCTATATAAATAAATGTTGATTGATTGAATGATTGAAATGGTACAACACAATAAAAAATATGCACTGTGAGCTTGTATCAACTAATAAAAAGACATACCCACATAAAACAGATCACAGATGCACAAGAACCCGAAAATAAACAGACCATTGATCCGTGCACTAAACGTTAAGCCGGGTGCTAAGCGCTAAAGAGACAGGGGCCATTTCTCAATACCAAGTACCCGAAGTTCGGACTTGCGCACTTCCTAGTCTGGACTTGGCAAGTTCGACTTGCGAGTACATTCTCCCGAGGATGGGAGGACACAGTATGGTTATTCTACAGTTGGAATGGCAGCGTAGTTGGCTATGGAGACAAGACAGTTTACTTTTTACACCTAGATGAAAACCTAAAAGATATTGTATAAAGCCTGTCCGTGGTAGAAGAAGTGCCACTTTCAACTGAATAATTTAATCTACGTGTAACAAGGACCGATCACATTTAAGCATAAATTAAAAACCTTCCCAAAAATAAGCGAGCACCAAACAAGTGTGATTTTAGAAAGAAATTTAATTCTGTTCATCAATTTCTATCAGACAATTCATATTTAGAATACAGGTTGAATAAATAATACATCTTATAACTTCATTCTGTGATGCAATAGCAGTATTACTTTGAAAATGATAGATCCAGTTAGGAGTCCTTTCATCTGCAATTACCAAGCTGACAATGCATTGTGGGATATTGTTCTGTCCAAGTACACACAAGTCTACTCGATGCTTCCTCGGTATGGGCAAAGCAAGGATACATCCGGGAATTTGGAGCGTATTTGGTTAGATGTGAACTTAGAAATGGAACAGTATTGGGCTGCGACTGATGATGTTTCACAAGTGTTGAAAAGTATGCATATTGAGAAACGGCCAGGGAAACAGGAGCAGCTGAGCATTAACTTTTTAAGTTTAAAGGTCCTTAGACACATGATCTGAATTCTGAATTAATGTTTGTCAAAGCACTGTGCTGTTAATGTATGTGGCTGTGTTTGTGCCGTTGTCGGCGTCACAAGTGTAGGCTAAATGCAGCAGTCACAGAATCGGTTATATGAGAATGATCAGCCGATCAACAGATCATGCTGAAAACCAGCCAATTCCGGTCACTGGATGATCGATCGGTGCATCTCTTATCCCACATTCCAAAAACTTGTTTCAAACACGGTTCACTGTGTTTCATATTAATGGATAGCCCTACTTAAAGCTAGAAGGAAAACCACAACATACCACCCTTTAAAACGTTGCAATTCATAACAAAAGTATTTCATGTGGATAGACTCAACCTCATTTTATGAGCAAATCTGGAAAATGGGATAGAATCACAAGGAGTACTAATATAAATAAGTAAGGAGGGCTGTGAGGAAAAAGTCAGGGAAAATCTAGGTTCTTCCACAAGTCATAAACATGTATTGGTGGATTTAGACCCCAAACAAATACAAAACAAACAAAAAACACTATGAAAAAAGAGTAAAACAGAATAATTACCTGATCTGAGTAAACTTTTATATAAACCTATGATGTATAATACATGTATCACTAACTAATATTATTAAAAATATTTTAATATAAATCATCCAAGTTATAGACTTTATGCCTTAGAACTTGATGTCTGCACTTTGCTGGCATTTTGACATCTTATGTTCTTGGTTTTCTGAATTCAACACATGGCATGACATGCAGAACTGACTCATTCCAAGTGTAGCAGAGTCCTAGGCAGGTGGTAAGGCATTTGAGATTAATCTTGTTAGGAACAATGCATAAAGATCAGTTCTGATTTTTAGAAACAATATACTTTCTGGTATAATTTATGACAATTTCTCAGATTTTAAATGTCTTTAGGTAAATGCAACTATATGTTCTTTGTGGCAGAACACTCCAGGAGAAACCACACTCAAAACATGCCAATTTAGTGGGATCAATGAGCCTAACATCCATGTCTTCGGACTGTGGGAGTAAACCAAAGTCCCCGAAGCAAACCCACACAGGCATGGGGAGAACATGCCATGGAGACTCCACATAGAAAGGACCCAGGCCACCCCTCCCTGGGATTGAACCAAGGATCTTCTTGCTGTGGGGTGGTGGTGCTATCCACCAAGCAACCCTGCTGCCCATGAAGTGCATGGAGTGCATGTGGATGTGAAGGTAACATATGATATGCAATACTATAAAAAGTGCGGGAATGTCGGTGTATAGGAAGAAACACGAAAAAAGATATAACAATCCACGATGGGAATTGAATCGCTTCACTACAAGTCAGGCACATTGCCACTGAGCTGCACAGGAATGGTAAGATGAGGAACTGAGTGGCTTTTAAACGGCAAACTAAGGAGCCGAGCCGAGCCAAGCCAAGGCAAACAGCAGAAAAACAAGACGCTGAAAACCTGCTGGGTTTGTCGACAAACTCAAATGGCAATAAAACCATGAGGAGGAAACAAAGGCACTCATTCGAACATGCTGAAAGTAGAAGGCTGAGACGACTCGGTCGGTATGCGAATCAATGCCGAGGTTTGCACAATGGTAACAAGCAGGGCTCGTGAAAACAAAAGGAAAGTGCTGATAACAAAACGATAAACAAAAGCAACACATGAACGCCAGTATAAGCTCACAAATACTGAGTATATATCAATGAATGCTTAGTAGATCAGAGTGGAAGTTTACAATAAAGAGCCAGTTGCACCAGAATCTGACCCTAACAATGATTTATTACATCAGCCATTAGCTTACCATCCCCCTTCTACTAAAGAGGGAAGTTACCGTCTTCCCTAAATACCTCGCGCCGGAGTCCTACAAAATACCAATGGCAAAGCTAAGTCAAAGTCAAGAGTGCGACAAGAGACACCGCTCTCAAACGGCTTTAAATACCTGAATTATCAGATGTCTCTAGTCAAGTTTAATCTTTAGGCAGCTGAGTTAATTATTATTTATGAGGTAATCACTTCCCTTAAAGCCTAATGATTTATTGGCTTTTATATAGTTTGCAGAAGAACTGCCAGTGTAAAACCTCAAAAGTTTGCTTAGCATCTACCCAACATTCTCCAACAAAAAACAAATCCTTACAGATATTTTACCTCTGCCTGTGGGTGACCCAGCACATGATCTGCCATATACCCTGAAGGAAAAATTTTGAACTGTGTCTGTGGCATGTGGAGCAAATATTACAACAAAACTCATAACATAACTGATGATTCATAACATACCTAAGAATTAATCTATAGCTACTTTAACAAATACAAGATTTAAGTTTTTGTATGGCCTTCACAATACTTAAGCTTGTATGTCTGTGGGTATAAAAAAAATTCTGAACTTCAACATATTCAAAAGCAAGACTTGCTGGATAAAAGAAACATTTTGAGGCTCTGATTTCTGTCAAAGAGGGTGTTATTAAATATGGAATGACAGGACTGACATATTTTCCCAAATATGTTAAATTCATCAAATAAATCATAATGTGACAAGTTGCAGAGAATTACCTTTTCTCTATGGGGGTTGTTACCTTTTTTTTGAAAAATCAACAAAATGTGAAATTTGTACATGGATGGCCAGATTTTTAAATACAGTTTTATATGGGTGCCAGAAAATCCTTGTCTCTTCCTCAAGCCATAACTGACAGCTTACACATACACACACACACACACACACACACACACACACACACACGCGCTCACATGCGGACACATCCACACGCGCACACTCACACTCACACTCACTCATGCTGGGACACTTTAGATATGCCAGTTGACATAACACATTTTTTGGTAGGGATTTTAAGAATGAAAATATGGAAGGTATACAGTTTACTGCATAATATTGCTATGAATGTAATGCATTAATACATTTTATTACGAATGTAAATTATTCAGTATAGTATGTACCGTGCCTCAATTATTAAGCTTTAGGTTTTTGCTTTATATGTTATATGTGACATATGAAGATCTTATAATAGTTGATACCACCGATCCACGGTAATATGTTAGAGGTTAATTTCTAATGTTTGTAAGATAGGAATATATATTCAGTTATTTACTTATATATTGTTAAACTGCAATTATTTTTACATAATTATATTGAATTACAGGTAAGCACCATCTAACATCCATCTGAGTAACGTACGTTCGCTTTATTGTCCGAAGTCTTAAAAACCACGGTAAATTATAACAGCAAACAAGTGTTGTTAATAGCAAAAAAGAAAGAAAGAAATAAAAAATAACAGCCTGCATGTAAAGAAACATCAGAAAAAGGTTCATATGGTGGTTTTGCATCAGGAAAAGAGCAATCGTTATTAATGGGTCAGCATACACAAAAGAGGAAATCAATAGATGCGCAATTTGCATGAAAAAGCTACATAATCAGTTTCCCTCCAAAAAAACCTCCTGTTAACCTGGCATGCATCATCAGTCTAGAGCCCCCTCCACATCCTGTACTTACTCTTCTGGGTGTACAGGAAGAGTCAGGAGTTGGTGATGGATTACTCGCTGTGGTATCTTTAGACCAGCTGGAATGACTTCCCTGGAGAAACTGGATGGGACTAGAGACAGCTCTGTCATGCATCACTGCTGTGTCCTTTTCCCTTAGAGGATGGCTTGCTTGTCACCAAAATACAGAAGTCTGAAGATGATGCAGGCCTGGTATGCCCACTCGTCCTCAGCCAATCGGTCGAGCAGCACAGGGTGCCAGTTCTGTAAAATTGGTCTGTGGCGTGGTGACACAGCCGGCACCTTTGAGGCTCATCAAGTGCAAATCGGAGTGTGAGCTTCCAACCTACATGCTGGCAAGAAGCATAGTTAAGATCTGTCACTGTGTCATTCCAGCTCTGTACCTTCTGCACTAGCATGTGGATGCTGCCCTGTGTTTTTGCGCAGTTGTTTGTCTGATTTTTGTTTTTACCATCAGGTTCCCAACAGGTGATATCACAGCACTGACATCTTTGTAGAGTTCGCTCTCTACTTCCAGAACCAACTCAACCTCCAAGCCTACAGTATGCTATTTTGGGTTCAGTGAAATATAATACAAACTTGAAACATGTATGCTGCCAAGTTTTTTTTTTTTCTGTTCCTATGTTAGACAAAATTCAAGGCAGATGTCTCTGTCAGTGCCATTCTAGTTTGTATTATTACATTTAGTATCATTTATATAGCTATTTAAAATGTATATAAATATAAGATTTGCTTTATAGAGTTACTGTTCTTTTCATTTACGTTATTTATGTAAGACAGAGGAAGTAAGTTGTAGGTGCACACACAGAGTCATAAAATAAACAGGGGTTTTATTAAACAAAACGAACACATGATGCAGGTAAAAAGCAAGGAAACAGTTATCCACCAAATCCAGAATGCAAACCACAACTACCAATGGAAAACAGAACACACAATTACCAATTACGAAACAAGACCATAACCCAATAACCCAATAACCGAGAACGTAAACCAAAATGAAGAGACGAGGGACCAACTGGAAGGGGCGCTGGGGAAAATATGGGGGCTGGTGCCGAGACAGGCATAGGATCTGGGCCTGATGTTCAGGTAGCAAGTGGCGTCTCTAATGTGCGACTAGCGAGCGTAAGCGCCAATGAGCAGCTTGCGAGCAATGGCGCTGACAAGAAGTTTGCGGGCTGTGGTGCCAAGGTGAGCACTGGAGCAGGTGCTGTGGCGGTCAGTGAAGCTGGTCCCTTGACACACACTGGAGGTCAAGCCTAGGCTGTTGCAGCGACTTGAGCATGGGCTGAAACAGAGACTGTGGAGACAAATACTGGAACTGACTGCGTAGCAGCAAAGTGCCATTTATCTTGGAAGATTCCTAAGATTAACTGTTTAAGTCAAGGCAATATCTGGAAAACCTCTCAGGAAGGAACGTTTATAGACTGGTAAGGTATGCAAAGCAAAAACCTTACATCACTGCCAAGGATTTGCAGAAAGGTTGACTGGTATGTTAGTAAATTTTTATTGCTTTATTTATTTTTAGATTTTACTACAAGAGTCACCTTATCCAGTGCAATAGTTCAGCCTGTTTCACAGAGCACAACATATGAATTTCTGGTTCAACACAAGACCCTGACAGCCATGAATCATCCCCTGCTGTCAATAAACACGAGAGCCAAATTGATGCACAGAGCAAAAGTACATCACTGGCGTAACAGTATCGGCAGTGAGCCGAGGAAACAGGCAGGACCAGGGCGGAAGCACAGGTGAGTGTAATATTAAAGGACACAAAACCATGCTATAAAGGACTCACTGCTATATAGGAACTAAAAACATGCAAACACAGCGCAGGACAAAAGACAATATATTAAATAGCACACTCTGCATATATACAGGTGGAAGCATCTGGTAGTTGTACCATGAAGCTTGTGATGGCATACATACACACACGTGTGTGTGTGTGTGTGTGTGTGCGTGTGTGTGTGTGTGTGTAGTTCTGCCATATATGTGACAAGTGGACACTATAATGTAGATAGGTTTAGGATTAGGGTAAGGGTGAAGCCGTATTAGTCATAAACACAGCCAGGTATGACTACTGGTGCACTGTGGCGGCCTAGCAGTTAAGGTACTGGACGATGGACCATGAGGTCTAGGATTCAAATCCCACATCTGCCGTGCTGCCACTGTTGGCTCCTTGAGCAAGGCCCTTAAGTCACAAGTCACTCTGGATAAGGGTGTCTACTAAATGGCTAAATGTAAATATAAATGTTTCAATTCACACACATTCATACTAAATAATGTGCCAATAATGACACTATTGGTGGTGTACGAACTTGACATAATATATAGCAATATTTTCCAGATCTATGCTCCCCCTAGCTGATGAATATTGAATTTCTTTTCACTTACCTTGTGAGCTGTAGACATTTGAGCTCACATCCTCCCACAGCTCACGTGAGTTTATATGGCTTATATGTTAAACTATGCTTTTTAATTCCTTTATTTTTTTGTATTTTTAGTTTTCAACTATAATAACCCTGGTCATTGCTTGCCATGTTCATGAGCAATTAGAAATTGCGTCTAATGACCAGAACTCAAGGAGTCCCTAGATATAGTTTAGGCCCATTTTGTACACTGATTAATGTAATATCCTCTTCGAACTCAAAAATGTGGTTACACTAATTGTGATTAGATGCTAGGCTTTGTTGCACATAATTGTAATGGGGAGCATGTAGATGAAGTGTGGGCGATAATGAGGTTCCCATGAAACACAGCTATCAGCACCAGCTGTGAGTACAAAAACATTTAACGGTTTCCACTGGGGGTTGGATAGAGGGTTCATATAATGTCTAAAAACTGGCCATGCTTTGGTTTATTAAAGTAGTGTAAGATTCATGGGGATCTATTTTGCCATGCAACCGGCATTTCCAAAAAGACTTTCCATAAGCACTCGAGTTTTTAAGTGTGCTTCATTGCAGGTGAAAATGCCAGTGTCATTGTCATAACCCCTGCAAGTTTTAAGCATCCTGTTATCAGCAGGCTTCCAATGTACTGTAGGTCACAAACCTGTAATAAAGCAGGGGAGTTTGGACCCACTTTTGCTGGCCTATGGTCTTGCACAGCATCCAGCAACATCCAGAGCATTGTGGTAAATTATTGGGGTCAGTGCCTCTGTCTGCCCCTGTGATTTGTTTCAAGACACATAAGGCCCATTTGACATTGAAGGGCTTTACTTCTAGCACAATGGCTGTGAATTTAAAAAGCTGCTACCAGATCAAGTTGACACAATCATGTGACAGAGGGACCTTGGAGAGACATCAGAGCTGACAAAACAAGGCACTTTTAAATGTCTAGCCATGGATCTGATAATTCAAGCCTTTTTACTGGGTAGGTTTTTAGTCAAAGGACTTTTTGTAACCGCCTTAATAAGATAAAACATGCTCTTTCCATTTTTTATTGTCTTTCAGCAAGGTGTCTAGTCTTCCAGAATGTCATTAAACAGGCATCCTCCAAGTTACGATGTTGCAGCTAATCAGCTTAATGAGGCAAAGATTGCTGCAGTAATCAGGCATCATTAGGCTTATGAGTATTTATTATCAGTGGCATGGACAGAATATAAAGGTGCCATGATGCCAAACAAAGAAGAGGATGCTGCAATCTGTTTATTAATGGCCTGCTGTCAAAAGGCGACGCACCTTGCCAATCCAGGTCATTCATCAAAGCTGAGCTCTAACACCATCATGATAGATTTGCTTTCCTTGTTCTGACCTGAATGTTATAGGTTTCAAAGATAGCCAAGCAAATGAGAGTTCAGGGTGTCATGTAGGCACTCCAAGGCTAGCTTTTTTTTAGAGCACCTGTGAAGGTGGAGTGGTGTGACACTGGAGAGTAAGTTGAAGCATGCATCTGTATGTAAGTTTAATAACATGAAGAACTCAATTTCTGTGCCCTCATGTTAGATTCCAACCGTGTCTCATCTTGTTTGCCTTAAAGCTCTGTTTCATGCTGTTTGGAGCCTGCTTTGCCACAAGTTGAGAATCACACACTTTCTTATAAGTCTCCTTGATGTTTTCTTGCTGTCTGTTTGCCAGAAATGCCATACTTATTAAGGAGCACATTTTTCATGTGCATCAAAGTTTGTTGCGGCAGCTTGATGCAGGACAAGCAACAGTGTGTCCAGATATATACAGTAGTTTTGCTGAATATCAGTGACAGCTTAAAGCTGTGTCAGTAGACTGGCTTAGGAATAATAGGACACATTCATAACTTAAACAGAGGTAAAAGACACAAATGAAGTAACAGATGTTAATTATTTCTGAGAGAAAGCAAATCAGTTCCACATAATAACATGGCTATACAGTCTTGAGTACTATGATAGGTAATAACATATGTATATAAATTCAAATATTTAAGCGTTTTTAACAACATGATATTTCAACATAGTATATTGTAAACATATAAATGCTAATTTGTAAACATATAAATTAAAATAAAAGTAGTTAGGAGCTACATTCAAGTCATGATCTAAGCTAACAGGCTAACACCATCTAGGTGTTAGGCATTTAAACCTACAAACACTGTCCCTATGCAGTGCATTTTTGTAAGTCCTTATTGACAAACTCACCCAGTGCTGATGGCAGTTCACTGTTGTCCCCTCAAACTTCTCTACAAGGTAAACTGGAATAACAGCTTACCTGGAGCCAGGTCCCATCTGCTTGGGATTTCCAGTTTATTTTTCCTTCTGTTTGGTAGACAATTCACCACCCGTATCTGTTTCTCTACATAATTTGTTTGTCCTCTTTAATCTGAAACCCCACAGGACCACCACAGGTACAGCCCTGCAATGACACTGTGGTGGTGGTCTGATAGTGTGCGTTGTGCTGGTATGAGTGGATCAGACACAGCAGTGCTGGTGGAGTTTTAAAGTCAAGTCAGATCTATTTATATAGCGCTTTTTACAATGGAGCATTGTCTCAAAGCAACTTCACAAGTTTAGATTATCTCCTAATAACTACGTCCAATCCCAAATTGAGCAAACCTGGGGTGACAGTGGCAAGGAAAAACTCCCTGAGTGTTATAGGAAGAAACCTTGGGAGGACCAAGACTCAAAAAGGGACCCAACCTCCTTGGGCGGCGTAGATGATGAATCTAAGAACGAAACTAAAGTCATGGAGTCATAGTTCGAATAAAATATGAAATAAGCACATCGGCATTAAGTGGCCCGGGTATGATGGGGTTGGAGCTGATGACGGAAGCAGCTTGAGTGAAGCTGCAGCGGATGAACATCATGTGTGGGGCAGGAACTGGTACCGGAACACAGCTTAAAAACTTCAGTGTCACTGCTGGTCTGAAAATAGTCCATCAACCAAAACTGTTCAGCCACCAGAATCATGTAGGCAGCATCCTGTGAGCACTGATGAAGGATTAGAGGATGATTAACACAAACTGTGCAACAACAGATTGAGCTACAGTCTCTGACCTTACATCTACAAGGTGGAGCAATGAGGTGAATGTCTCTATTAAAGTGGACAGTACATGAACAGTGTTTTAAAACTCTAGCAGCACTGCTGAAGCTTCCTCTAAAGGATATTGTAATATTTACATATAATTATTCACATACTCATATGTAAAATCACAGATTTAATGTAGTATAAACCTAAACTGCTTTATTACGGTACAAATGCAGTTTTTTAATCTTTAACTGTGAAGACAGACTTTCTGCTGTATACTGGCAATTTCAAATAAATTTTTAAGGCATCACATTTGACTGTCAGCTTGAAAGGCAGATTTCTTAGACATACAGAAATGAAAATACAACTCAGACCTATATTTTAAAGTGGCAGTATTATTTTAAAGTAACATTATTAAAACAAACAATATAGATATCTGAAAAAATATTATGAATATATATTTTACTAATTACTGCCTTCTATTATGTGGTCATGCATCTCCTTAGTTTTATCATATAGTTACAGACATTTCAGATTCAACTGTTGAGCAGAAGTTTGCCTTACGTTAAACAGTGACTCTAAAAGGCCCTAGTGTGAGCATGTGTATGTCTGAGTGAGTGCATGTGCCCTACAATGGACTGGCTCCCCCTGGACCCTGATCAGGATTATGCAAGCATGAAAATGAATGAATGAATGAATGAATAATTATTGAAGAGTCAGTTAAATCAAACTATTGAGTATATGAAGCACTTATCAGAAAAGTCTTTAATCTATTATAAATATAAAACTACCATTGTTGGAGAATTGTTGTCCTATAACTATTACATAGGTTTCATTGTAACCTTTTTTTGCACAGTGCTCAAAACACCGAACCGTATGAGTAGTGTTTTAAGTTACATGATATGTTACACAAGGAATGCCAAAAAATTGTATTGAATAGGCCTGTTCCAAACACCGTATCTTAAATATGAATATTTATACGTGTATATTGTAAATTTAAATTATATTCAAGCCAAATGTTTGACATTATTACAGATAGCATGTTTATCAGTTTATCTTGCTTTTACAGTGGTGCATGAAAGTTTGTGGAGCGTTTATAATTTTCTATATTTCTGCAAAAATATTTCTGCAAAACATCATCAGTTTTTCACACAAGTCCTACAGGTAGATAAAGAGAACCCAGTTAAACAAATGAGACAAAAATATTATAATTGGTCATTTATTTATTGAGGGAAATGATCCAATATTACATATTAGTGAGTGGCAAAAGGATGTGAACCTCTAGGATTAGCAGTTAATTTGAAGGTGAAATTAGAGTCAGGTGTTTTCAGTCAATGGGATGACAATCAGGTGTGAATGGGCACCCTGTTTTAATAAAAAAAAAGGGATCTATCAAAGTCTGCTCTTCACAACACGTTTGTAGAAGTGTATCATGGCACGAACAAAAGAGATTTCTGAGGACTTCAGATAAAAAGTTGTTGATGCTCATCAGGCTGGAGAAGGTTACAAAACCATCTCTAAAGAGTTTGGACTTCACCAATCCACAGTCAGACAGATTGTGTACAAATGGAGAAAATTCAAGTCCATTGTTAACCTCCCCATTAGTGGCGGACCAACAAAGATCACTCCAAGAGCAAGGCGTGTAATAGTTGGCGAGGTCACAAAGGACCCCAGGGTAACTTCTAAGCAACTGAAGGCCTCTCTCACATTGGATAATGTTAATGTTCATGAGACCACCATCAGAAGAACACTGAACAACAATGGTGTGCATGGCAGGGTTGCAAGGAGAAAGCCACTGCTCTCCAAAAAGAACATTGCTGTTCGTTTGCAGTTTGCTGTTTGCAGAGACCAAAATTGCACTTTTTGGTTTAAAAGGAAAGCGTTATGTTTGGAGAAAGGAAAACACTGCCTTCAGGCATAAGAACCTTATCCCATCTGTGAAACATGGTGGTGGTAGTATCATGGTTTGGGCCTGTTTTGCTGCATCTGGGCTAGGGTGGTTTGCCATCATTGTTGGAACAATGAATTCTGAATTATATCACATAATTCTAAAGGAAAATGTCAGGACATCTGTTCACGAACTGAATCTCAAGAGAAGGTGGGTCAGACAGCAAGACAACGATCCTAAGCACACAAGTCAATCCACCAAAGAATGGTTAATGAAGAATACAATTCATCTTTTGGAATGGCCAAGTCAAAGTCCTAACCTTAATCCAATCGAAAGTTTGTGGAAGAACGTGAAACGAGCAGTTGATGTGAGAAAACCCACCAACATCCCAGAGCTGAAGCTGTTCTGTATGCAGGAATGGGAGAAAATTCCTCCAAGTCGGTGTGCAGGACTGATCGTTACAGGAAACATTTATTTGCAGTTATTGCTGCACAAGAGGGTCACACCAGATACTGAAAGCAAAGGTTCACATACGTTTGTCACTCACTGATATGTAATATTGGATCATTTTCCTCAATAAATAAATGACAAAGTATAATATTTTTGTCTCATTTGTTTAACTGGACTCTCTTTATCTAGTTTTTGGACTTGTGTGAAAATCTGATGATGTTTTAGGTCATATTTATGCAGAAATACAAAAAATTCTAAAGGGTTCACAAACTTTCAAGCGCCACTGTAAATGTTTGAAAAGTGGAGCTACGGACTGCATTTCCCATGTGTAAGGCATGAGTGAGAATGTAAAAATGTGCCAGAAAAACCAAGCTTAGAGACACACACCAGTGCAAATCACCTAAAGCGCTTTATTTACACAGTGCACTAATCCCATCTGGATAATTTTTATCTGTTAGACTCTGTAACAGTCTCTCAGCATGCACATTCTGTGGCTGGGAGGCTAGCATCCTTTCTCATGTGCCAGTGAGAGCTAAGCATTGATGTTGCAGGAGAGCTAAGCTTTAACAACCTGGCAGGGAACCAGCAACTCCGCCTTTCTCTCTCAACAGTACCCATCCATAATTGTTTAAAAATAACATGATTTTAAAATAACAATATTCATAATAATTGTGGCCAAATCTAAGCCTAACAGCCAGCAGAAAATACATCATACTGTTAAAAAACAAAATCACAAGGATGCTGTGAGCAGGAATTACTTTTGCAAACTTTGAGGGGGACATGTCCTCCTGTAGTCTTCTCCTGGAGAAGACTATAAATAAATTCTGCTGCACTGAAAGTTTCCAAGAGCACAGTGGCCTCCATGATTCTTAAATGGAAGATGTTTGGAATAACCAGGACTCTTCCTAGAGTTGGCCACCCTACCGAACTAAGTAATCTGGGCAGAAAGCCCTTTGTAAAACTGGTGACAAAGAACCCAATGGTAACTCAGGCAAAGCTCCAAACATCCTGTGTGCAGATGAAAGAAACTTCCAGAGGGTCAACCATTAATGCAGAACTTCACAAATCTGAGCTTTATGGCAGTGTGTCCAGAGTGTTAATTCAGACCAAAGAATTTTGTCTGAAATCTCTGTTTCTTTGGGTGCTTTTTTTTTTTTTTTTTAAGTGCAGGAGAACCTTTGTGTCATTTACTGAGGACAGGCTTCACTCTGCCATAAAGCCAAACTGGTTCTTGGTCACCTCTCTTACCAAGACCCTTCTCCACTGATTACTTAGTCTGGTGGAGTGACCAGCTTTAGGAAGAGTCTTGGATGTGTCAAACTTCTTCCTTTTTATGTATCCTTCTCCAGATATGTGTATCCACACAATCCTGAATCTGAGCTCTACAGGAAGTTCTTTTCTCCTCATGGCTTGGTTTTTGCTCTGACATGCATTGTTAGCTGTGAGACCTTGTATAGACAGGTCTGTGTCTTTCCAGATCTACTTTAGTCAAGCTGTAGAAACATCTCAAACATGATCAGGAGAAATGGTAGCCCCCCCCCAGAGAAATATTTCTAAAGTTGCGTTTTCACTTTCTTATTATGGGGTATTGAAAGCAAAACGATGGGGGACAACTTTCATTTTGTTTTATTTTAGCACAAGGCGGCAACATGACAAAATGTTAAAAAATTGAAAGGGCCTGAAGACTTTCTGGATGCATTGTAAATATTCAGTCATTATGAGCTTTCTGTCATTAACACAACTTGTCACAAATTCTGGATCAGCCACAACATCTGCAAGCAATTTGCACTTTAGCCATTCCTGTTCAAGACATTAAATGTTTGGAAGAGTGCATATCTGCTATATTACAGTAAGACGCGAAACTTTAATGCATAAATTGCATATTTCAGGCCACAGGAAATAAACAAAACGCAGCTGTGTTTACTGTGTTCATTTTTTTTATTAACACATAAATATGTCAAATTAGAGCCACTTTACTAAGGCTCGTGCCCAGTTAAAACATTGCTGTGCCCCCACTAAAATCATGGCAATATTGAAGTCGGTGACAAAGTCATAAAGCATTCTGTTTTGTCCTGGATTGTTGAGCAGAACTGTAGGTTGTTTAAGTAATGTTTTATGATGTGTTATTCTAGTTAGATATCTGACTGAATGATACATATTTTCCTGACTACAATGAACCAAAAGGCTAGAGAAAAATGTATAACCTAATTAGGTAGAATGCCTTCCAATCAATTGCCTTCCAATAATCATGCTGATAATATCCAATCCAGTCTTAGAGACCCTTTACTGAATATTAAGATTACTAGATTAAAATAATACTTATGAAAATAAAATGTCTGAATGAATCTTATATATGCTACTTCATAAATAATAAAAAACAGCAGAGTCACCAATTTTCTATTCAGTATGCAAATAACAATTTGTAGAGGTTGCTGGTAGGGTTGGAAGTTTTGTGGGTGAATGCCATATGGACTTGCTTTATTTATCCACACTGAAGATGGCAACCCTAGGCACTAACCATGTTTCCCATAATTAACCAGCATCTTTGTATAAAAACTCTTTAAGTCAGATCCAGTTTCAGGGTAATGGAGTAATGACATATGTAAATATTTAAAGTCAGCCACACAATTGACAAGGTAATGATAGCCCATAGCTATAGGTTTTGGATGAGGTTTTGCCTAATGATGGTGCAAAACCACAGAAAATTCGACATAATGATAATGTTTTTGTTATTATTTGTTCAAGAAAACACATAAACTAAATTAATGTAATTAGTAAAATGTACTTTTATGTTGATTTCTTCTTCATTTCTCATCCATGGCAGAATAAAGGTCACGTACAGTAGTGGAAAGAAGGCAATTCTAGTAACATTGCTAATATGTGCATCAAAGTGAATCAAATGTGTTTGTTAACAGATGGACTGGCCATCATCAAACAGCCACAGAGGTTTAGAATAGATGTAGACAACCTGTCTTTCATAGCCTTGGGTCTGACTAATAACATCACAGTGTTATCTGAGTTAAGTAAAAGATAATCAAATGACTTCCATTCTTTTATTTGCTTTACACAGTCCAAATGTTGCTGATTATAAGGACATCATTTGGTTTGGATACTATGTATAACTGCGTATCATCTGTATGGCAGTGGAAACTAATATCATGTTTACCAATAATTGAGCGTAGTGGCAGCATGTGCAGTATATATCTTTGTAATGAACTTGCGAACCACATGAATACAGATTATTTTACTGAAATGGCCAATCAGTAAATTCATAAACAATTACATAAAGATGACTGCAGAAGAAGTTCAAAAATCATTACTCCAGAATCAATATCTAATAACCACAAGAAGTTTGGGTGTGATTCACTGAAGTAAATTAAACCACGACTCAAACTGATTGGGGGCATAATGTTGCAACCTTTCAAAAAACAATGAATCCAATAGTGTCAGTCCATTTTTTACTGAATGAATTGGATAAATGAAGGCCATTTCAACTGAAAGCTTACAATGACCTGAAAAGAGTTGTACATCAGAAGATGTCTGGCAGGATGACATATATTTTATGCTTTACATAACGCTATGTGTTGTTGAAATACATTTGAGTAAATCAAAATGTATTTCAGCAGAACAAAAGGTTTATACAGTATTGCTTGGAAGTTTGTGAACTCTTTAGAATTTTCTGTATTTCTGTATAAATATGACCTAAAACATAATCAGATTTTCACACAAGTCCTAAAAGTAAAGAGAACCCAGTTAAACAAATGAGGCAAAAATATTAGATTTTGTCATTTATTTATTGAGGAAAATGATCCAATATTACATATCAGGGAGTGACAAAAGTATGTGAACCTTTGCTTTCAGTATCTGGTGTGACCCCCTTGTGCAGCAATAGCTGCAACTAAATGTTTCCCCCCCTCTAGGATGTTGGTGGGTTTCCTACCACCACTATGTTTCACAGATGGGATAAGGTTCTTATGCTGGAATGCAGTGTTTTACTTTCTCCAAACATAACACTTTTCTTTTAAACCAAAAAGTTCTATTTTTCGTCTCATCTGTCCACAAAACATTCTTCCAATAGCCTTCTGGCTTGTCTACATGATCTTTAGCAAACTGTAGACAAGCAGCAATGTTCCTTTTGGAGAGCAGTGGCTTTCTCCTTGCAATCCTGCCTTGTTGTTCAGTGTTCTTCTGATGGTGGATTCATGAAAATTAACATTAGCCAATGTGAACGAGGCTTTCAGTTGCTTAGAAGTTACCCTGGGGTCCTTTGTGACCTTGCCAACTATTTTACACCTTGCTCTTGGAGTGATTTTTATTGGTTGACCACTCCTGGGGAGGGTAACAATGGTCTTGAATTTCCTCCATTTGTACACAATCTGCCTGACTGTGGATTGATGGAGTCCAAACTCTTTAGAGATGGTTTTGCAAACTTTTCCAGCCTGATGAGCACCAACGACTCTTTTTTTGAGGTCCTCAGAAATCTCCTTTGTTCATGCCATGATGCACTTCCACAAACATGTGTTGTGAAGGGCAGACTTTGATAGATCCCTGTTGTAGCAAACCTAAGACTACACTTTAAATTGATTAATTTTTAATGAATAAACGGGGCACCACCGGATCGTTTGTGGGCTGGTGTATCCGGAAACCAGTTGAAAAGAGGGAAGAGAAATTGATCAGTCTAGGTCTGAATAGTGAATTCAAAGTTATGTTTCTCGACCTTTATTTGAATGAAACTCTCTCACACCAGGTGGTAAATTCAAAAGGTTATAACAAGTTTATTAATTACAAACAAGGCAATACCAACAGACTATCTGATGTAATAACGTATGTATCACAGTATTAAAATCAGGAAATGATGGCAAGCGTACATATATCACATTATTAAAATTAGGAAACAAGATGACTGCATGTGTAACTTATCGCACCGTAATAATTACCCAGAGTCGATGTTATGAACTAGTTTGTTACGACGTAGTGAGTTATTACTAAAACAAATTACGTTGAATGCGAAGAGTATGGTAGAAGCTACTTAGACGTGGATGAGTCTACGTTGAAGTGTGGTTTAAGATCAAACGCAAGGTTCGAGAATCAGGGACCCAGAAAAGTCATAAACGGTACTCGCCTGGAAGGTCACTCGAGTGGTTCGGGGCATTCAACCCTGGCCCGGCCGTCCAAAATGCACAATTTTGGGGAGCGTTGGCGTCCGTCTTTCGATGCACACCGTCACTCTGAAAAGGCCTCTTAGCGACTTAGCTCTTTGGTTTCTTGCCGATGGCGTGACCACGTTGACTTGAGGTGGCTCACTTCCCAGTTTAGGCTGCAGGCGTTCACGATTCCTCGACGTTTTGCGTGCGTACAACTCAGAATCTATCTTGGCCACAGATAAAGGTGGAGTTGACGCATTCTAGCACCACGAGCTTCAACAGACTTTAAAAAAAACTTAGAATCTACGATGTAGTCGAGAGTGAAGAAGATCTTGGCTGGTTGGTCTTTCAACTATCTTATAATTCGGCAATACCGAACTACTTAAGACTGCTGGACACAGGAAACTTAACGTAAAATAAACACGAAAACTTGAGCAAAATGAATAACAAAAAGGCTGACACAAAAGTTGCAACTTTAAAAGACCCGAAAAATAAAATACTTAGACGAACAAAGAGAACGAAAACACACAAAACTCGAAGCTAAGCTTGCCACGCAGTTGGCGCATGTTCCTTGTGCCCCCGGAGGCAGGGGCACAAGGAGTTGCCCTGACTTAGCCAATGAAAAGCCAACTCCTCAGTAAATCCCTCCTATCGTGGTTGTGTCTTATTTCACCATATGAGCTACAGACATTCTAACTTGTATTAATATATTCCTACATATCTAAGGGGATTAAAAGTATCACATAATAACCAAAAATCCTCAAAGTTACAAGTTTAGTTGCAGAGCTTCGTGGTAAGGTTCAAATGATCAAAGGAACCTTGAATTGATAACCTAGAACATCGTTAAATCATTCTAACTACAACACATACATTTTCTATTCCTTAAACAAGTAATAATACGATCAATATAAGATGTAGGAAACAGTACATTCTAAATAACAACTTCATTTCTGTTCTTTTATAAGTATGAACAAGTATTAAACCCGAGCGATCGATATGTATAGATAAAACAGCTGTTATTACTAATCATAACCATTAGTATAGCACAACTGGACCATATCATGTATAAAAATGATCATTATACTAAAACATTAACCAAATACAGATGAAAATAGACGACAAATCAGTAACATGCATATACATACGATTATATATGTGGGTATGAAAAATGTCCCTGATCAAACCCTTTGTATGAATTAGCTAAATACATATGGGTGTGTTTAGACTTATTATGAAGCAAATATCATGTGTTATTCTAATTGGGGGGTTCCGGTGAAGATAATCTGTTCCCAGCAAAAATTTAATCCTATTACTAAAGTTTGTCTCTTAAATAGAAGGCGATAGTTTCTTGGTGTCGTAAATCCAGGGCTGTCTTTCTGGCGCCAGGCCGACTGAGACAAAGGGTCGTAAATTTGAGGAACTTGGTGGCCTGGACCATTGAAACCCCCTTTTAAGGTTGACACATGGACTTAGTTTATGATTGCAGAGATGTTGAAGGTTGTAGGTCTGTTTAAACAGACCTCCAATTCTGTTGGTTTGAGCAAGAGTCAACCGTTTATGGAGCCATCACTTAGTGGGTGAAAGATCCGGTCCAGATGGCCATTGGCATTCCGAAGTGTCGTAAAGTTTATGACTTGTGGAAGAGGGTGGAAGGAGAGACTGATACAGCTATGACGCTACACTGTTCTTTAAATAAAACAGGGTGCCCACTCATTCCTGATTGTCATCCCATTGATAGAAAACACCTGACTCTAATTTCACCTTCAAATTGACTGCTAATCCTAGAGGTTCACATCCTTTTGACACTCACTAATTTGTAATATTGGATCATTTTCCTCAATAAATAAATGACAAAGTATAATATTTTTGGTCTGCTTTGTTTAACTGGGTTCTCTTTATCTACTTTTAGAACTTGTGTGAAAATCTGATGATGTGTATATTTATATATATATATATACGTATACAGTATATATATATATATATATATATATATATATATATATATATCCCTCTCTCTCTCCGCTCCCGTCTCTATCTCCTATCTCTCTCTCTCGCCTCTCTCTTCTCTCTCTCTCCGTCTCCGTCTCTCCCTCTCACTCCCTCTCTATATCTCTCTTTCGTCTCTCTCTCTCTCTCTCTCATCTCTACGTCTCCCGTCTCTCTCTCTCTCTCTCTCCTCATCATCTTCTCTCTCCTCTCTCTCCTCTCTCTGTCTCTCTCATATAAAAACTGAACTATTGACAATCAGTAACTGATTAACCCTTTTAAAACTGATTAGGTTTTATTGGTCAATTGAACCTAGTTTTATTGGTCATCATAATATGCTTAAACATTGATGTATTTTTCAAATTTACTAAATATTTATAAAGATGATATTCCCAAAATGTCAGTCAGCATACACTGGCAAGCAGGCCACTTACCACTCCTCTGGTTTGTACAAAAAACAATAACCTTAATAGTAGCATTAACATGAATTTCCTTTAGAAATGTTTACCTGCTGTGAAGCAACAGAGGTATATAAACATGAGTTAAACATGCTTAAAATCATATTTCAGTCCTCAGCATCTAGTTTCAAACCCCCAACTGACTGACATGTGCATCCCCTCAGGAATATTTAATTACCAAAAAGTAATAAAAGCTTTCTGACAGAACAAATGCAACCAAAATAGAAATGATTTAGGAGGGGTGGCAGTACATCCAAAGCAAATTCAAACACAGCTGGCCTTCTTGAGGAAATTCATCTAGCTTCATTAAGGATGCCAGAGTGATTCTGAAGATGCAATTCATTAATTCTCACCAGTGAACAGTGTTCTTCATACTGCTATGGAAAATCAATGGACTTGAATTGGAGGAGTGCTAAAGTCAGTCACACTGATTCTGTAGGGAATGCTAGAATTAAAGTCGTTGCTGTGGCTGTATCAAGTGTTACCCTGACAAGTCAAATGCTAAGCCAGGTCACTTGTTTGTTGACATTATTACTTATGAATTTCTTCTGGTGTGTCTAATAATTTTATAAAAGTGGTGCCTTAATTGTGGGTTTAGAAAGACTGTGACCCCAAATGTTACCATTTACTGCAACACACTCACACACACACACACACACACACACACGCACACACATACACACCCACACCCACACACATACACACCCACACCCACACACACACACACACACATATATATATATAAATCCAACATATTGTAATTGTATTCATGTATTTTATATGGCATGAAACATATTCTCTTAGAAACATTTTGTTTGCTTTTTAAGGGACATTAGCAGGTTGAATTACCCCTATACTACTGAGCAAAATCTCCCATGTGCTAAGAAGCAAAAACAGTGGTGGCTGAGTGTTTAAAGTACTGGACTGTTGACCATTAGGATGTGTGTTTAAGCCCCAGTACTGCCAGACTGCCATTGGGCCCCTAAACAAGCCCTCTGACCTTCAACTGCTTATATCACTGCTCTATCACATAATGCTTAGGAACAGCAAGTCACTGTGGATAAATGTGCTGCAAAACTGTTGCCGTTAGACATAGAAAGATAAATTGATGGACAGATGGATGGATAGATAAATAGATAGATGGATGGATTTCTGGGATTAGATTTTCCTTAATGTTTATTTCAACTTTATTACTTTTTCTTTTAACCTTTTAACATAAATTTAACTCTCACCAACTTTCTCTTAATCTTAATAATAAGTTATCCTTATTTGTTAAGATACAGTATTATAACATATCTTTCTCACTTTATCTGTTTTCTTCAGATCTTATAGTTTAATCTCTACTCTGTGGATGGTACTGTATGAAGTTATTTTCTCTCTCTTAAGATATTTTTCACTGTCATTCCATTTTCATATTCCTCATCTCTAAAATGATCTATACTTCCTATTTTGGTTATCACTCTTGCAGACTTTATTTAATTCGTAAATTCCTTGAATATAGTCCTTTTATTTCAGTGGAATGATTTCTGTTTCTCTTGCTTTTTTTTACTTTCTTCAAACAAACACAGAGACAAACAATTACTGTTACCAGTGATGCCTTTTAAAAAAAGACACTGCATTGAACACTGGTATTTGACACACTTAAGTAGCATGTCCCACAGGCGTAAGCGATCTGGTGCTGAAACACTCTGGGAAGCATAGCACAGATCACAAGCCATCTTGCACTACACCTCAAGTATTTCATTACGGTACTTAAGTATATTTTTTAGTTACCTGTACTTTATTATTTTTTAACTTATTGCTTTTTATTTTTACTCACTATAGTTTCAAAACAGGTGGATTACTTCAGCTTTTGTGAATCTATTTATTTGTCTTTTTTATCTGTCTGTTTTCCTTTGTTTTATTTAGGCAGTTCTCGTCAGGCATCGAATGAAGTGATAATCAGAATCCCAGGTTGATACAGTGGGGCAAAAAAGTATTTAGTCAGTCACTGATTGTGTAAGTTCTCCGACTCAGAAAAATGAGAGAGGTCTGTAATTTTCATCATAGGTACACTTCAACTATGACAGACAAAATGAGGAAAAAAAATCACATTGTAAGATTTTTAAAGAATTTAATTGTAAATCATGGTGGAAAGTAAGTCTTTGGTCACCCACAAACAAGCAAGATTTCTGGCTCTCACAGACCTGTAACTTTTTCTATAAGAAGCTCTTCTGTCCTTCACTCGTTACCTGTCTTAATGGAACCTGTTTGACTTCGTTATCTCTATAACCTGTATAATCTGTATTACCTGTCCACAGCCTCAAACAGTCAGACTCCAAACTCAACCATGGCCAAGACCAAAGACCTGTCGAAGGACACCAGGAAGAAAATTGTAGACCTGCACCAGGCTGAGAAGAGTGAATCTATAATAGGCAAGCAGGTTGGTGTGAATAAATCAACTGTGGGAGCAATTGTATGACAATACAAGACCATTGATAATCTCCCTCGATCTAGGGCCCCGTGCAAGATCTCATCCCGTGGGGTCAAAACGATCATGAGAACGGAGAGCAAAAATCCCAGAACTACACGAAGGGACCTGATGAATGACCTGCAGAGGGTTGGGACCAACGTAACAAGACTACTATCAGTAACACACTACACAGAGAGGGACTCAGATCCTGCAGTGCCAGGCGTGCCCCCCTGCTTAAGCCAGTACATGTCCAGGCCCGTCTGAAGTTTGCCAGAGAGCATATGGATGATCCAGAAGAAGATTGGGAGAATATCATGTGGTCAGATGAAACCAAAATAGAACTTTTTGGTAAAAACTCGTCGTGTTTGGAGGAAGAAGAATTCTGAGTTGCGGCATACGTACTGTGAAGCGTGGGGGTGAAAACCTCATGCTTTGGGGCTGTTTTTCTACATTGAAATTTTAAGCCAAAACCTCCTTCCATCAGTGAGAGCATTGAAGATGGAACATGGCTGGGTCTTCCAGCATGACAATGATCCCAAACACACCGCTCGGGTGACGAAGGAGTGGCTCCGTAAAAAACATTTCAAGGTCCTGGAGTGGTCTAGCCAGTCTCCAGACCTCAGCCCTATAGAAAATTTGTGGAGGGAATTGAAAGTCCATGTTGCCCCAAAACATCACTGCTCTAGAGGATATATGCATGGAGGAATGGGCCAAAATACCAGCTACAGTGTGTGCAAATGCAAACCTGGTGAAGACTTACAGGAAACGTTTGACCTCTGTCATTGCCAACAAAGGTTATGTTACAAAGTATTGAGTTGAACCAAATGTATTGACCAAATACTTATTTTCCACCACAATTTACAATTAAAAAATAAAAATCCTACAATGTGATTTCCTGGTTGTTTTTTTTCTCATTTTTTTCTGTCATAGTTGAAGTGTAGCTATGATGAAAATTACAGACCTCTCTCATCTTTCTAATTCGGAGAACTTGCGCAATCAGTGACTGACTAAATACTTTTTTGCCTCACTGTATATGGGGTGTGTGTTCCAAAAATGACACATTTGTGGTCTAACACTTTTTAATGTTCAGCATAAGGCATTCTACTTCCAAAAATAATTATATTTTTAACAGGTAAAACTACATAAAGCTTCCAAACATTTTGCATCAGTAATTAAGTAAGTCTAGTGTAATGGAGTGCAGTGAAAATGCAGTGGTAGTGTTTCAAAGAGCTGATGATAACTAGGCTATTGTTTCGGTTAAATATCATGATATGTAAAAACTTTTTATTTATTACATTTTTTAAAATTTAAATACTTTTTAAATTTATAAAAAAAAGTGTTTGAGTGCACATGTAATGATGATGCAAGCCCTTCAGCTTGCATCCATCTAGTTTAGCTCCCCCTGCTTTCTGCTTCCCACCCAGCAGGTGGGGCTGTAGCCACCTGCTGGTCTGTCTTCTATATATACCCCGCTTCCTGTGCACTTCCTTGTCTGGCTTCATCACACTACACTATGGTTGTCCTTGGCTTCTGTGTTCTGATCTTCCTTGCTGGTTTGTCTCCTTTGCCTTGTTTTGTCATTCTGTGCCTGAGTCTCTGTTTCTCTGTGTCCCTGCTATTGGTTAGTTGTCTTAGGTTTAAGTTGTGTGTGTGTTGTATTATTAGCCTTGTTGTTGTGTTTAGTTATCCTTCCTTGTTTGTTAGCATTTCTAGCTTGTCCCATGTGTTAGATGTTTGTTGTGTTCCTGATTATTCTTACTTTATGTCAGTGTGGCTTGTTTGTATGTTTGAACATGTGCACTGTAAATAAATTCGTCTCATTTGCATGTAAGTCCACCTCCCATGTCCTCCCTTGTCCTGAGCGTGACAGCACAGTTTGCTGTAGCCTATATATTGGTTCATCATGTTTGGAAATGTTTTTATTCTGTTGTTGATTCTGTATTTGAATGATTTGTTCAGATGATTTATGTAGTTTTAGTACAAACTGTTACGTACCTCAATGTCATGGATCTGTACCTCTTACCCTCAATAAAGCATATATTGTTTCAAAAATTTAATTAAAAGGGCTTTTTAAAGAAGTACTTTTCAATTTTTTCCTTGCAGTACATTTAGTAGCATGTACTTTCATATGTCTACTTGAGTAAAATATCAGCCATACTTCTACTTTTCCTTGAGTGTTTTTTTTTATTTTTTTTTTAAGATTAGTAGCACTTTTAATAGAGAACATGTGTACTTCTTCCACATCTAGTACTTGCAGGTCAGAGATGGCAGTGTCCTGCTGGCTTGGACTGTGAGCTTTGACTTCTCTTCTTCATCTAGTGTTGATGGCTGTGCATGCGCCCCATGATGATTCCATGTGCTATTTTTTTATCTGCTAATTAGGATTACCAGTAAATAATAAGTAAATAAAATTTCGCACTGCCAATTGGTTGTCACTTGCAATAATATGATCCCCAAATGATTCAAAAATATTTAAATCATATAAAAGGTTTTTGGTGACAACAGGTTTTGTAGCATGCCTCCACTTAGCATCAACAGGACTGAAGAGAGTTAATTGGGTTCTCTTTGTCTACTTTTACAACTTTGAAAATTTGACAGTGGTTTAGTGTTGGATGTGGAAGTATAGAATATTCTAAAGGTTTTGCAACTGTTCTAGTACCACTGTGGTAGTAGTTTCTAGTAATCATTCACATTATTGAATATCTTTTCAGTAGATGACATTGCAGACATCAGGAGTTTTAATGCCAGTAATGAAGCTTAGCGTATCTCATATATATCTGCTTAATCAGAATCCGATTAGTGACATTTCATTTACTTCAAGACATAGGTCTTCACTCATCCACAAAGGCCACTGTGGCTGCACATTTTTTAATCCAGCCAAATAGGAGCCACACCTTACACTGTTTAAAGTGCAATTAGAAGGTAAAATCAGGTGAAGCTCCTGCTTGTTTGGAATTAAAACATGCAGCCACATGGCACATTGCAACAAAGAGTGAAAACTGCTGCTCTAAGGCAACCAACACAGAGGCATGTTTAAATAAAATATTGCTGATCATGTAGAATAAATTGACTTCAAAGCTTAGCTTTCTCGCATATTTTCAAAGTAAGATTAAGTTAATTATCCACAAAGAGATTTCTTAATAACCTTCACTGCCAATAGTATTGTTAGCCTACTATCCTGATAATGTAGTAGACAATAAGGTTTGGGATGCAACCTTGGCTGTGTCTGAAATGGCATACTTGGCAAACAGTATGTATTAGATTTGATAAAGCACCGCTTAGCTGTTTAAAGAGTACGCTCTTTCAGTACACCAATGTGCAGTATGCACAGAACTTCGGATGCACTACACTCGCAGTCTTACCAATGTCATGTGACACATGATGTCACACCACCACCGTAAAAACTGGGGTTGTGTTTAACAATAATTTTTCTAAATTTTATTTTTATAGTTGTAACATATTTACACTTGTAAACAGCTGCCTAAACACTGCCAGCCATTTTTTTCTTCCTCAGCTTTGAACACCTCTACCGCTCCAGTTGGGATAGGATAGTGTGCTTTTTTTGCATTGCACACTTCCCTTTCTACCCACACTACCCATTTTCGTATCTTCTTAATCCAATTAATGATAGGGCCTAACAGGTAGCACATGGAGCAAGGCAGGAATCAACTCTAGACAGAGTGCCAAGCTGTGAAGCAAGAGACCTAATCACTTGTGCAACTGTGCCTTGTACCATGACTCTTTTGATTCATGTAATAATATTCTCAGTTAGTAACCAAAGTATTATCTGACATTTTATGTAAGCATTGGTAGCATGCATATATCTAAGAGTGAACTAAAACAGTCTCTGTTTTAATACATGAATATACCTTTCATCTTTGGTAATACATCTGTATTTAAAAGGAATGATCAGGGAAGGGGGTAGTTTGGACATCCCAGGCTGATATTACCACATTTCTGGTGAAAGGATGAGGCAACAGAGTTGTTGCTAGTACTATATTCATATACATGTACAGGCAGTCTGTTGGATGGGCTAAAGTAAAATGACCACGCTTCTCACAGATATGCTCAGATCCTAAGAAACTGCTCAAACGTTATAGCAAGTACGTGCAAGAGCCTCCTTGAAGTTGTCCGCAGTAAAAATTAATGAAGTAAAACCAAAAGAGCCCTTCAAGGGCCTGAAATTAGTCCACTGAAGTGGAAAATATTTGATTTATATTTTATTACAAGGAATAAGTGAACGGATACCAAGAGGCAGGCAGACACCTTGTCAATATTTTTTCAGGACTAAGTCTGGTTGGTGCCAGTTAAGTATTGCATGCAGTAAAAATATAATTTTACCCATTTTACCCATTGTTACTCTCCCTAGGAGTGATCGACCAACAAAAATCACTCCAAGAGCAAGGCGTGTATTAGTTGGCGAGGTCACAAATAACCCCAGGAACTTCTACGTAACTGAAGCCCTTTCTCACATTGGCTTATGTTAATGTTCAGGAGTCCACCATCAGAAGGAACACTGAACAACAATGGTGTGCATGGCAGGGTTGCAAGGAGAAAGCCACTGCTCTCCAAAAGAACATTTCTGCTCATCTGCAGTTTGCTAAAGATCATGTGGACAAGCCAGAAGGCTATTGGAGGAATGTTTTTTGTGGATGGATGAGACCAAAATAGAACTTTTTGGTTTAAAAGAAAAGCATTATGTTTGGAGAGAGGAAAACACTGCATTCCAACATAAGAACCTTATCCCATCTGTGAAACATGGTGGTGGTAGTACCATGGTTTGGGCCTGTTTTGCTGCATCTGGGCCAGAATGGCTTGCCATCATTGATGGAACAATGAATTCTGAATTATATCAGAGAATTCTAAAGGAAAATATCAGGACATCTGTCCATGAACTGAATCTCAAGAGAAGGTGGGTCATGCAGCAAGACACCGACCCTAAGCACACAAGTCGTTCTACCAAAGAATGGTTAAAGAAGAATAAAGTTAATGTTTTGGTTTACATACTTTTGCCACTCATTAATATGTAATATTGGATTATTTTCCTCAATAAATAAATGATCAAGTATAATATTTTGTCTCATTCGTTTAACCGGGCTCCCTTTATCTACTTGTAGAACTTGTGTGAAAATCTGATGATGTTTTGGGTCATATTTATGCAGAAATATAGAAAATTCTAAAGGGTTCACAAACTTTCAAGCACCACTGTATGTGGTTTGAAGATCAGACTGTGTTCTGATCCCTGGTCTTTAAATACAACAATGTGCCCACTAACATCTGATTGAAAACACCTTGCTCTAATTTCACTTTCAATTTAACTGTTAATTCTAGAGATTCACATGGGTTTTCCACTCACAGATATGCAATACTGGATTTTGTTTAATAAATAAATGAAAAAGTATAACTTTGTCTCATTTGTTTGATTTGGTTCTTTTTTTCTCCTTTTATTACTTGATATTTCGAATATGTGATATTTATGCAGAAATATAGAAAATTCTAAAGGGTTCACAAATTTTCAATGTATCTGTATCACTGACATTAGTGACACATGTGGGGTGCTCAAAGTGGTGAGTACCAACTAACAGTGGCCAAGGAGTTACATACCCTCAAATGGGGCAAGGTGTTGGGTGCCTATAAGCCCATCTGTTCACAAGGACAACAATGGCTATTCCACTATTCCATCTGGTTCAAACTGACAACAAGGATAGTGGGCACGTGTCACAGAAATGTTTAATTCTGGACAGGGGATGAATGTGTCACAACACAAAGTACACCTTGCCGAATATGGGGTTGCTTACTATGCTAAACTCTGTCACTGCTGAAGCTCTCTACAGTGGGCACACAAGCCTCAACCTGAATTTTGGAATTCCTGGTCTGATGAGTACTATTATCTTTTACAACACATGAATGGCTGAGCATGTTTGCACCATTTACCTGGTGACTTGATGACAATGTGGGAATAAGACAAGCTGGTGGAAGGATGTGATGCCTTGGCAAAGTTCTTCTAGCATAGTCTGGGCATTCATGTGGACGTCAATTTGATTGACATATACCAAAACATTGTTTGGCTCACTGGTGTATGAATATTGCTTGACGCCACTGTACAGATTATAGAATTTTTTTTTATGCTGTTACCATCCATTAGCTGAGTTTTGCCAACACATACCAGTTTCCAACCTTTTGGGCTAAGGTTATTGCATGCTTCCTGTGTGACAATTGAAGTTCGCCACAGTTCTTTTTTTAAATGCTTCTCATGAAAAGTCATAAGGCAGCTAAATGTTCCTGGGGGGAGTACTAACCCAAAAGTAAGCTCACACACAACTGTGATTGTCTAGGGTTGCCTTGATTGATATGGGTGACATTTCTTTCCATGTAGACAGCAGGCCCCATTTTATGTGATTAAACCTCTGATGTAATCCTACACCAATAAGGCAAAGAGTTTTTTGTCGCATATCTTTTGAAGGAGGTGCATTTTTAAAATCCATAAAATTAGGTGACTGCAAATGAGATCATTTTCATTCAAACATCAAATATGTCCAGCGTTGTCCTAGCCATATTCATCTGAAAACTGCTCAGATGCTACTAACACAACCATCACTTTAAATTAAACAACAAAACATAGTCAAAACATAACAGTAATCAATAAATAAGCTCTGTGTCCTAGTGCTTCCATTTCAACCAGCATCTTATCTAGATTTAATTAGTAATTAAGAGCTGACAGACCGTTTCTCTCAGTGCCTTGATGTAATGCCTTTGGCACTGCTGATGAAGTAATCATTGCTTGGCAAGTCAGAGAGAGGACTTGATTTTCAAAGGCTCACACTCCGCTGATTTGCTGTGCATCCATGAGATTGATCACAGAGGTTTATCAGAAGCAACATGTGCACCAATCCCTCCAAATTGGGGTTATGTCCTTGCCTGGGCTCTTACACTGAAATACCATGAGCAATGGAAAAGCAGAGATAGATTATGACAGCTATAGAGTGGCAGTCCATTCTGATTTGCCCGTGGCCATTTCGATTAAAGCAAAACACAGATACGATCAACTCATGCTTAGAAAAAAATAAATTAAAAGAAACCGGTACTGATGGCCTAACGCTCATTAGGTATTTATTTAAATTAATATGTTCTTATCTACCCATGTCTGTAAACATCAATATTTCAAAAGATGAAAAGATAATGGAGGTATTTTCGAAGTGAAACATCAATCTGGAAGTTTTACAGGGAGAACATATGTTTAAACTTTCAAAGAAACAAAAAGTTGTTAAAAAGTACACCATACAATTAATGTGCCTGCCAGTAAATGTAGAATACGATGTCTTAGTGTTTCAACTGAAAACAATGTTTTACATTTCTTGCATTTATAATGAATGTGTTTTGGTCTCTTTAATATATAATGCTACATTTTGTGCTTCCTGCACAGGTTCATCTTTTCCATATTAGGTGCCTAGCCCTGTTTCTCTGATTAAATCCATCATTATTATTGTATTAGACATTCATTCATTCATTCATTCATTCATTCATTTATTTTCTAAACCGCTGAATCCCGATCAGGGTTCAGGGAGAGCCGGTGGCTAGCAGGCAGCACAGGGCACAAGGCAGGAATAACCCTAGACAAGGTGACAATCCATCATAGGGAACATTCATACACACTCTCACATACTAGGGGTACTTTAGAAACACCAATTAAGCAGACTGCTTAACTGCTTAAAAAGGGCTAATCATGACTACATTACATGACATATTCAAATGATCATAAGACATAAATCCACTTAGTGGTGCTTGGAAGTTTGTGAATTGTCTATATTTCTGCATATATAGAAATATAGCATCATCAGATTTTCACACAAGCCCTACAAGTAGATAAAAAGAAGTTAAACAAATGAGACAAAAATATTATACTTGGTCATTTATTTATTGAGGAAAATGATCCAATAATACAAATGAGTGATTGGCAAAAGTATATGAACCTTTGGTTTCAGTATCTGCTGTGACCCCCTGTGCACAATAACTGCAACTAAACGTTTCCTGTAACTGTTGATCAGTCCTGCACATCGGCTTGGAGGAATTTTAGCCCATTCCTCCATACAGAACAGCTTCAACTCTTGGATGTTGGTGGGTTTCCTCACATTAACTGCTCACTACAGGTCCTTCCACAACATTTTGTTTGGATTAAGGTCAGGATTTTGACTTGGCCATTCCAAAACATTAACTTTATTCTTCTTTAACCATTCTTTGGTAGAACGGCTTGTGTGCTTAGGGTCGTTGTCTTGCTGCATGACCCAGCTTCTCTTGAGATTCAGTTCATGGACAGATGTCCTGACATTTTCCTTTAGAATTCTCTGATATAATTCAGAATTCATTGTTCCATCAATGATGGCAAGCCGTCCTGGCCCAGATGCAGCAAAACAGGCCCAAACCATGATACTACCACCACCATGTTTCATAGATGGGATAAGGTTCTTATGTTGGAATGCAGTGATTTCTTTTCTCCAAACATAATGCTTTTCTTTTAAACTAAAAAGTTATATTCTTGTTTCATCCATCCACAAAATATTCCTCCAATGGCCTTCTGGCTTGTCCACGTGATATTTAGCAAACTGCAGAGAAGCAGCAATGTTCTCAATCTGTCTGACTGTGGATTGGTGGAGTCCAAACTCTTTAGAGATGGATTTGTAACCTTTTCCAGCCTGATGAGCATCTCCAACTATTTTTCTGAGGTCCTCAGAAATCTCTTTTGTTCATTCCATGATACACTTCCACAAACCTGTTGTGAAGAGCAGACTTTGATAGATCCCTGTTCTTTAAATAAAACAGGGTGCCCACTCACACCTGATTGTCATCCCATTGATTGAAAACAGCTGATTCTAATTTCACCTTCGTATTAACTGCTAATCCTAGAGGTTCACTAATATGCAATATTGGATCATTTTCCTCAATGAATAAATGACCAAGTATAATAGTTTTGTCTCATTTGTTGAAAAGAGTTCTGCTTATCTACTTGTAGGATGTTTGTGAAGATCTGATTATGTTTTAGGTCATATTTATACAGAAATATAGAACATTCTAAAGGGTTCACAAACTTTCCACCACCACTGTATGCACACTATATTGCCAAAAGTCTATAGACATCCAACAGTTATATCTAAAAACATGGGAATGTTATGGAATTAGTTTCTGAATAAAAACACAATTTTTTAGCTTTCAGATATCAGCCTTTTAAGGGGGTGGATGCCTCAGCGAGTTGGATATGGTGACATCCATTCCATGAACTATCACTTAAGATACACATGTCATTTCACACAGTCTTGCAACAAATGTTGAGATAGAGATATTAAATAATGTAATGTGTTACACCCTGATGTAGTGATGAACTGGTCAGCCTCAGTCAGTACTGCCAGTGCCAACTCCTTCCATGTCACTAGGGTTTATTTTCTCTCCAAACACAAGCCATCACTTATTAGACAATCTTGACTCTAACTGCAAGCTGTGTAGGCAACTGTGTAGGCAAATGTGATTCAAATAAGAAGCATATTGACAGCATTATGCACATATACTATGATCAATTAAAGACACAATAGGTTACTGGCTATTCTATTAATGTCAATCAATAGAATCAATAGAAAATGATATCTATTGGTAAAACAAATAACAGATGGTTAAAATTATTTAGTTTTTAAACTTTTTAAAATAAAAATAATATAAAAAAACAAATATAACATACTTTTTCTTTGTACTATTCTTATAAAACATAATTCATCAACACAGAGATGATTTACCCTATGCCCTACACATGGAGGATACATTACATAGATACATGGAAAGAAGTAATGCGGTAATGTGATGTATTATGGAACAAGGAGCAGTTCATGACATTCTGTTTAGACAGGTAATCAGGCTAAATTTGTACAATCAGTAATATGTAAACACATATACAGGCTTGAGTCCCAGTTCCTGTCTAAATGGTTTACAATGGTTCTTGACAGTGATTTATGGTGGATCTGTTTCAGTTATTACACTATATCTGTGGCCACTAGCTTGAAGTCTTTCTAACAGTTGTCTCAAAATTTCACAGTCATCATGGAGCTCACAATCTTGTTTTTAGCCCTCAAAACCACTGGGACCCATGAGCATTTCATTGAATGTCAGGACAAACATTTGAAGTAGTTGGATAAGATTTCTTTTAAGTAGATGATGAAAAATCCTGACTGTGTTATGGCAGCTGAACAAAATTGTAGAGCAATAGATAAGAAGCATGTGTGTTTTGGAATATTGTGTGAGGCTCCAGAGGTTTGTTTGTTCCAACAAAATTGACACTGTGCTCCTGTTTATAGATCGTTTTCACAGTTTCAGTGCCAGTTGGTTGCTCAACATTATGCATAGATGGAGTCTGTTAAACTTGAATATGTGTGCTAGATAAAGTCTCCTCAATAGATCTCTCTGTGTAGGCATTC
Organism: Ancistrus triradiatus; assembly: GCA_025084515.1. Classification (NCBI taxonomy): domain Eukaryota; kingdom Metazoa; phylum Chordata; class Actinopteri; order Siluriformes; family Loricariidae; genus Ancistrus; species Ancistrus triradiatus. The sequence continues at coordinate 53,318 of JAJAGP010000423.1, read as the reverse complement.
ACCAGTTACACTTGCCAGATTTTACTTGTCACATGACTAAGCATATATGCGTGCAAATAGTGGTTACACTAGAATTTTTAATCTTATATTCTTTTTCATAACCTGTATCTGGAGGGGAACCCTGCAATAAACTAGCACCCTGCCTAGGGTGTACCTTTTCCTGCACCTTGTGAACTCCAGATTAGGCTCCAGACCTTCCCCCCACAAGCCTGGTCAGGACATGCAAGGGTAAAACATGATGGCTTGATTAGTTTTGCTTTGTTCTTTATCTGGAGGATTAAAAGCAATATCCAGCCATCATCCTATTTTGACATCCTATTTTGTACACTATATAGGCAAACATTTGTGGACACCCAGAACTAATCTCCAAAAACATGAATATTGGTTCATTCTTCTGAGAATACTTTTTTGGAACATGACTGTACTTGTGATAGCATTGATGTTGGACAATAAGCCTTGGCTCACTGTTGGCAATAAAACAATTAATCTCAAATATACTTACTGAGAAAAAAAAAATGCTGCAAAAATTGATATGTAAAAAACTGCAGCAAAACTCGATATGTAAATGATTACAGGTGTGCTCTGCTTAGACACTGGATCTTACCACAAGAAAGTGTAAAATTGCTTCCCCCACTGTATAGAAAGGCTCTCAGGTGGTACTTTTGGGTAATGTACCTCTTGGTGAGAGATATGGCACAATCTAAGACAGTAACCAGTGACAGACTTTGAGAGCATGTGCATCATTGGACTGAGAAAAGCAGGATGGTTGTTTCGACAAATTGCTCGACATCTAGGCTGTTCTGACATACTGTAGCTCTTAGGAGATGTGGGGAGCAGTGGTTCAGTGAGGGCATGCACAAACAGTGAAGAGACAGACCACCAGAGAGGATCATTGTTCACAATCCAAGGTGGCACCTTCACCACACACCCGTTTCTGCCTGGACCATTTCCAGGCGTTTAGCAGAAGGAAATTTATTGTCACCTTTGTTTGTAGTGGTGTCATGAACAAGAAACCTGGACTTTATGGACTGGAACCGTATTGTCTTTAGCAACAAATCCAGGTTTTGTTTTTTTATGCGACGACAATCAGGTTTGAGTATGGTGAGCGCTTCAATCCTGTCTTCACTGTCAAGCCTTACACTGCTGGTGTGATGGACAAGAATCTACAGGCCCCGGCTGCAACATTTGTGCACAAATGTGCCACAGGATACCCTACAAAACCTGTTTTCCTCCGATGCCCAACAGTATCTCATGTTTTATCAAGGCTCGAGGTGGCCTAACAGAGTAACTAGAGTTGCTTTCAATTGTACAGTTTTCCCCAATAAACTTATCCTTTTGCTCTAATATTGTAATCACTTACATATATCATCATTACACATATTCACAAGTTTCATTTGATTCCATCAACTGCTTCATGGTGAAAAATGTTTTTTGTCAATAAGTGTATGCCTGGTGCAGTAAAGGTCAGGGCTCTGTTCTCCTTCACAGATGGCAAACAATTATGTTATGGACTTTATTTTAGAGAGCAGGGCAGAAGTTGACAAACTGGCTTGTTTAGATGTGGAAGCCCATAAGAGTCACTGATGTGTTCAGTACAATCTGTGAAGATTCCATGTTTGTTTACATCATATCATGAACATCATGTTAGCAGGGAGTGTGGCTTCTTTTTCAAATTTTACTTCTTAGAGAAGATAGTGAAGCATTTTCACTAGTGGTCTCAGATTTTTGGCCCACTTTGTACTTCAACCAATGAACAAATGATACAAATTTTATTTTGTCTATTTAAATATATATAAATAAATATATATATATATATATATATATATATATATAGTGCTGGAGGGTCTATCCAGCAGCACAGTGGGCAAAGTGGGAATCAATCCTGGACACAAATACAAATACGCTCAAATACACAGATACAAATACAAATACAGATACAAATACAAATAACTCACTCACACTGGGACAATATGAAGATGCAGATCAAAATAACACACATCTTCAGAATGTAGGAGTAAACCAGAGTACTCAGAGGAAACTCGAACAGATATGGAGAGAACATGCAGACTATACACAGGCAACTATCTATGGAGCTGTGAGGTGACTGCACTTACCACTTGCACCACCATGCCACTCTGACTGATATTTGGTGAACGAAATATAGTTTTTTTTGAAAAGCATGGTCCTATACCCATGTTCAGACTACCGGTATGTCTATATCTTCCTTTCTCACCTTGAATCAAATTTTGATAGCTCTTACTTTGTCCCAGGCATTCAAAGTGGTCAATGAAAATGCTCATAATCACACAGACTCTCCTACAATATTTGTTTTAGCTTTAAATTGAGACACTAAATGTAAATGCACAGAGCATCCTGAAAATCTAAACAAAAGTGATTTTCCTGCACAAAGCACTGCTTTGTCTATCAATGCAAATTCCCTCACCACTGATAGACCTGTCACAATAAAATCAGCATGGTTCCTCTTTGTTATGTATACGGTATAGATTTCATTTTTAATTCAATTTCCAATGTATTAGAAAAATCTCTTTCATCCGCTGTACCCATGGCTCGGTGTGTAAAGCCTCAGTAGGTCAAACTGAGTTATATATAAAATATGACAGCAAGGCTATGACCATTTGTATTCGACTTGCTGTGCATGTTCAACAATGAGATAAAGCTAAATTTATAAATCTTCAGAATATAAAATAAGCTCACAGCACAAACAAAACTGAACCTTAATTCATCTAATATATGGATGGTAGACACAATTGTGCATCCCGTTGCTAACTGTTTATTGAACACCACGTTCGAAGAACACAAAAATGTGTTGTTGCTTTTTTTTTCTTTCCAGATATAATCCTACTCACTATTAATCCTCATTTTAACTGAGCTGGAGTCAGTTAACACACCCTCCCCTTCTTCATCCACTATTCTATCACCCTGCAGGCATTAATATTTACTGATCATAATTAAATATTAACCTAGATTGAGCCTCCTTCATCTAAAAATTAGAGCACTGATATTGAAGTAATTTCAAATGACCTCCTGTAACTAATATGAGAAATTATCCTCATGACTGCTGTAGCATGTTGTTTTAGCATGAGATTAATTGATAGTGTTTATTCTGTTTGTGTTTTTGGTGTATAGAGCAATGAAGGGATTAGCTCCCTATGATGGATTATTAATATCATAGACAAGAAAATTTCTGCTCCTTTGGCTGGGCATGCAAACTCTGAGATTAGTGCAGGACATGATGTTAGAATGCATTTCAGTCGAAGCAACACAATCTATAGAAGCTATGAAGCTATAAAAGGCACGAAATTTATAAGATGATAAATTCTCTAGGGGTGGATTACTTTACATTTACAGAATTTAGCAGGCACCCTTATCCAAAGTGACTTGCAATTGATACAATCTTACAATCCAAGCAATTGTGGGTTAAGGGCCTTTCTCAAGGACCCAACAGTGGCAGCTTGGCTGTGGTGGGATTTGAACCCTGGACCTTCAAGTCAAGTTAAGTCAGATCTATTTATATAGCGCTTTTTACAATGGAGCATTGTCTCAAAGCAACTTCACAAGTTTAGATTATCTCCTAATATCTAAGTCCAATCCCAAATTGAGCAAGCCTAGGGCGACAGTGGCAAGGAAAATCTCCCAAAGTGTTATGAGGAAGAAACCTTGGGAGGACCAAGACTCGAAAAGGGACCCAACCTCCTTGGGCGGCGTAGATGATAAATCTAAGAACGAAACTAAAATCATGGAGTCGTAGTTCAAATAGAATGTGAAATATGCACATCGGCATTGAGTGGCCTGGGTATGATGGGGCTGGAGCTGATGACAGAAGCAGCTTGAGTGAAGCTGCAGCGGATGAACATTTTGTGTGGGGCTGGAACTGGTACCAGAACACAGCTCGATGGCACGCAGCTTCTGGTCCATAGTCCAGTATCTTACCCGCTAGGCTACCACAGTCCCACACTTTCACAATTTCTTGCACTGGAAGCATTGATAATACAGATAAACCCTCAAACAAACACCCCCAAACAAAAAAGTACCTTCTGTGGTCCAACATATTTTTTCTTCTGAGATAGCTACTTGTTGCTTGGGTATTTCTTTGCAGTGCAGGATGTTGTTCTTTACATATCACTAGGGTAACAATGTCTCAGCTCAGTGGGTTAGGACATACATAGAAACAGAGATAAATCCACACGGCATCAAAGAACTGAAGGTCCCTGCCTTTCCTCTGAAGGCTGCTGTTATGCCCTTAAGTAAGATACTTAACCTTAAGTCATACCAGGCATGCTGCAGCATTGCACCCTGCATCTCTCTCACACCATATTAAACCTCACTGTCCTCAAAAAGAGCAAGAAAACATCTCAATAGGAACTCAGTGTTGCACTGCCACTTTTTGTGTTATAAAACCTGATTTTTAAACGCTTTTTAAACTTCTATTGGATGACATATTTTAATTATACACAGACTCATTTTCCACATTTATCAAGTCACATCCCTGTGGGGTGAAAAAAAGCATGAGTGAAAATGAGGAGCATGTCATGAACATACACAGTCATATCATTGCATGTATCACAGCCTTAATCACCAATCACACATATTTTTCAACTAAGTAGCGCATGACACGATACCTGTAAACATTTCAAGGTTGTATGCTCTTGTTAAAATTAACATTTTTGAACAAGACTGTTGAGTAAATTGCTGAGAAAATTGCAAGTGCAATCAAACTTCCAGTAATGAAATTCCACTGATGTCGACTAGGGATAGCTCAGTGGTGGCTGGTTGCTTTTAAAATAGGGGAATCACATACACCAATTAGCCATAATGTTAAACCCACTGACAGGTGAAGTGAATGACACTGACATTGTGATGCTCTGGGAAATGTTCTACTCATAAACCTTGTGTCCTGGCATTCATGTGTATGTTACTTAGGCATGCACCACCTACATAAACATTGCTGAAGACCAAGTTCAAACCTTCATGGCAACAGTATTCCCTAATGTCATTGGCCTCATTCAGCCGGATACCGCACCACAGTGCAAATAAAGTTTCTGAAAAATAACAAGGGTTCAAGGTTGTGACTTATCCTCCAAATTCCCTGGCACTCAATCCAGTTGGGCATCAGTAGAATGTGCCGGTCAAACAAGTCTGATCCATGGAGGTTCTTGCAAGACTTAAAGGATCTGCTGCTAAAGCCATGGTGCAACACTGAGTGCCTTGGCATCGTGGCCCCTCCAGGCAATATTAGGCAGTAGTTCTAGTGTTATGACTGATCAGTGTATGTTGACATTTGATCATTTCAGTTTATTTGACGGTCATCAAAGTATGCTTCCTAGATATATCCAAGGTTTGAGCTGCAATTAGTTGTGTTCCATAATACAATGCCATTTTACATAATGACATATCTTGCTATTTTATCTTTGTAATTTGTAAATACTGTAAATAAATTGGAAGTCTTTACAAGGTAGACTTTTATTAAAGTCTGTCATGCTCCCGTTTCCTGATTTACAGGTAATGAGAACTCTTTGAGAGTTTGACCAACCATCAGAAGAGAAGCATATTCGCTGTGGTACGCTGGACAAGGGAAGCATCTCGAGCACTGTAACAGTGACCCTTGTTGGCCATGCAATGAGCTGGAATCCCTTTCAGGGCAAGCTTACACCTGTTCCCTGCAAAGACCAGGAATAGGCACAAGATTACCCCATGACTCTGACCAGGAAAAGTGGGGTTAAGTGTGAAAGAAAAAAAAAAGAGTACTGATAAATATTTTACTGTACTGAGAATATACAACTATATAAATAAAGTGGTTTAATACAAAAGCCTTACTCTTGTTACCATGTAAGTTTATCTGGTTTATTAGCAGCAAGCTGCCTTTCTAAAAAGGATGTTTCCAAGTAGTATATCCGTATTTAATCATAGATCCTGCTAGTTAAGGTGTAGGTTTGGAGCTGTTTTTAGGGTATTTTAGTAGGATAATTAAACATTTAATGATTTGACTATAAAGTTTAATTATTTATAATGACATGTGAAATTGTACATCTTGTGTAGTAGTGGAGTTGTAAACCCTCTTGTTATATTTTTAATTACACTGTATGGACTGTGGTAGCACAGTGGTTAAGATACTAGACTGTGGACCAGAAGTTCCAGGGTTAAAATCTCACCTCTAACAAGCTGCGTAACCCACTACTGCTTGGATTGTAAGATTGTATCAGTTGTAAGTCACTCTAGACAGGAGTGTCTGCTAAATGACTACATATAAATGCAAATGTAACTGTAGCGTACTAAGCATCCTCTAAATCTTACTCACAACAATCACCCTTTAAAAATGCCCTTTCTTTTTCTGTGCAAACACTATACTATATTGTCCTTTTCCTGATACTGAAGAACAATAAACTCATTGTCAACTTTCTGAAACTATTTTGCATCTATTTTGGATTGTTCTAGAATTCAGTGCACTATTTTTGACTACACATTTTTTTTGTCTCATTTAACCAGAAATTTGACCTTTCTTCTTTGTCTAGGTAAGTTTTTGGCTACCAAAAGGCTAGTAGAGATTTGCTGTGCCTGTCTTGGAGAAGTGGAGTGGAGTGGTCAGCACCCATGGAGACAAGTCTTGTGCAGTAATTGACCAGAAAACAACTGCATCATCTTTTCTAAATCTATCGTCATTTCTAATGTTTTAGAACATGATAGAAATTACCAGGAACACGTAGCATGGTATAGAAGCTTACATGTTAAAATGTGTCATATACAGTGGGGCAAAAAAAATATTAGTCAGCCACTGATTGTGCAAGCTCTCCTACTTAGAAAAATGAGAGAGGTCTGTAATTTTCATCATAGGTACACTTCAACTATGAGAGACAGAATGAGAAAAAAAATCCACAAAATCACATTGTAGGATTTTTAAAGAATTTAATTGTAAATTATGGTGGAAAATAAGTGTGTGAGTGTATGTGCTCTGTGATGGATTGTCTAGGGTTGTTCCTGCCTTGTGCCCTATGTTGCCAGCTAGGCACAGGCTCTCCCATGAGCCTGACCAGGATTAAGCTGATAAGAAAATGAATAAATTATGAATTATTTATTTATATGTTTTTTTTATTATTTGTACAAGAATGGCACCTTTCTTTTGAAAAACCAAAGAGTTAGGAATAGGGGACGAGGATCCTTTGAGAGGTTGCCAATCATCAGAAGAAAAGCATAGTCCATCCAAGTCCATCACCAAGCCTGAGTCCCACTGGTGCCTTACAGCCAGGTCAGGTGTCACACACAGGCATGATTGGTCATGTCTGAGAGAGGGGATGCTGGACACGGAATCGTCCCATGACACTGACCAGGAAAAGTGAGATTCAATAAAATAATGAAGTAATTAAAAATGACGGAGGAATGTTAAATATATCACTGGAATTAAGAATATACAACTATATAAATTATGTGATTTTCACAGTGGCTCGGTGGGTAGCACTGTCACCTCACAGTGATAAGGTCCTAGGTTAAATTCCAGGTATAGTGGTCTGGATCCTTTCTGTGTGGAATCTCCATGTCCTCCCCATGTCTGCATGGGTTTACACTGGGTAATCTGGTCTCCTCCCACAGTCCAAGAGACATACTTGTTAAGTTAACTGGTGTCTCTAAAGTACTCCTAGTGTGTGTGAGTGTGTGTATGAGTGTGTGGGAATACGTGCCCTACGAAGGACTGGTGCACTGTCTAGGGTAGTTCCTGCCTTGTGCCCTGTGCAAGATATCGGCTTTCCCACGACCCTAACCAGGATTAAGATAATGCATGAATTACAACATATTAAGTGATTTAATAAAAAATCCCTACTTATGACACCACGTAAGCTGATGTGATTTAATAGCAGTGAGCTGTCTTGCTAATAGGGATGTTTTTAAATAGTATATCCATATTTAATCATAGATCCTAGTATTTGTAATTAGGTTGAGGGTTTGGATAATTACTGATGATTATTTTCATTGTATTTCATCATTTTGCTTGAAAATTATAGGTGCAATAATAATAATAATAATAATAATAATAATAATAATAACAACATTATTATTGTTGTTGGTTTTGTAGTTCTTGTTTGTTCATTTTTGTTGTTGCCTTTTCTTCTTTTTTACATCCCAACTCTGTTATCTAGAGGGAAGGCATGTTTATGTTTGTGTGGGATTCCTGCACCCACTATGAATGGCTCAGTTTATAAACTGAATATATATCCTCTTTTAGGAAGGGAGACAACCCCCAGAAGGCTACTAATATTTTTTTATGGATTGAAGTTTCAGTCTCCAAACTATTTATTATGCCAATATTAGTTTAGGTGTGACTCTAATTACCTCGAAACCCAAGATTGAAGACCAAATCAAACCTTCTACTCCAGACATTTTTATAGCCATACCCATGTTAGAGCCAATAATTCCACTATTTCCCTAAACTGAAGCCCTTGAGAAGTTCATTTCTGCTTGAAATAAGTTGAAAAAAAAAAAAAAAGATCTGTGCTGTGAGGTCTTCACTCAGAAATCCTCTGTACCATCTTGGACAACAAGAGCAGCCGCTTATTGAAATACTTGCTCTGAAAGAGTCATTATTCCGCATAGCACCTTGCATCTGAACATGTAAATGCACCTATTCATATAAGAGAGAGCTTCTTGCACCTTACTGAAGATGAATAAGTCATCTCTGGGAAAGCGTCATAATAGAAATAGCTTTCAAGCCAGCCTGTGCCAAGAGGTGCTGCTGAAATCTATCTCTTAAAATATAAATGTGTTATATAAAAGGCTTTCCATTACTCCTTCTTCGACAGTCCACTTCACCTTCTCCCATTCTCTTGAACCTTGGTCAGCAAACCAGGAATGGGATATCTTGGTACACCACTCATATTAATAGGAAAAATGTGATAAAATTGCTCTGAGGTTATTATCAGAATGACTGTTTAATTTTCTAGTTTTACTCCTAGTTAGCCCAACCAATATAAATATCAGCATGTAGTATAACTAGGCTTTTTCAAGATGATCTCATGATACCTACATTAGTGCTTGAAAGTTTGTGAACCCTTTAGAATGTTCTATATTTCTGCATAAATATGACCTAAAACATCATCAGATTTTCACACAGATCCTAAAAGTAGATAAAGAGAACCCAGTTAAACAAATAAGACAAAATATTATACTTGGTCATTTATTTATTGAGGAAAATAATCCAATATTATATATTAGTGAGTGGCAAAAGTATGTGAACCTTTGCTTTCAGTATCTGGTGTGACCCCCCCTGTGCAACAATAACTGCAACTAAACATTTCCTGTAACTGTTGATCAGTCCTGCACACCGGTTTGGAGGAATTTTAGCCCATTCATCCATACAGAACAGCTTCAACTCTTGCCTTCGCCATTCTTGAAATGTGTCAAACGTTTTGCCAGCAATGAAATTCTACCCCTTTAAGCCACCAAGTTTTCAGACCGTTGGCAGGTGTCACTTTAATCCTACTGACAGGGTCGACTTCCCTGCTCTCTCTTCAGCTTGCAGCTCATCTTGCCAGCAGATCTTGACCCTGCTCACTCTGTTGATGCCTTGCTGCTAGTTGTTATTGTTTTGTTAATGTGTTAATCTCATTGTCAGTCTTTTAGTTGGCGTAAAGCATAGGACACATGATTTACATGCTAAATCGCTATTTTGAACAACCAGAACTTGCAAAGCTGGATGATGTACAGCCCCTGTCTGTTATTCATTGCAGACTGGACTTCACATGTTTTGCATCACAGAAACAGTTTCACAGAAACACGGACTATTCCTAAAATTTACGTAAAGAAATAAAAACTGTACATGTATGTACATGCTTATGTACATTGTAAATGTGATTGTACGATCATGAGGGCTGCTCAGAAAAAAAACACATTATGTCAGCATCAGGTATGAATGTCACTGGTACCATGAAACAGTCCTGCGCGAGATAACAAGGTTAGACAATATATATATATATATATATATATATATATATATATATATATAGATATATATATCTTATATATAATATATATATATATATATACATACACATCTCTCCTGTCCATTTAAATATAAAGTGGTGCTTGAAAGTATGTGAACCCTTTGGGATTTCTGCAATAAATTTGACCCAAGACATCATCAGATTTTCACACAAGTTCTAAAAGTAGATAAAGAGAACCCAGTTAAACAAATGAGACAAAAATATTATACTTGGTCATTTATTTATTGAGGAAAATGATCCAATATTACATATTATTGAGTGGCAAAAGTATGTGTGCTTAGGGTCGTTGTCTTGTTGCATGACCCACCTTCTCTTGAGATTCAGTTCATGAACAGATGTCCTGATATTTTCCTTTAGAATTCTCTGATATAATTCAGAACTCATTGTTCCATCAATGATGGCAAGCTGTCCTGGCTCAGCTGCAGCAAAACAGGCACACCCCATGATACTACCACCATCATGTTTCACAGATGGGATAAGGTTCTTATGCTGGAGTGCAGTGTTGTCCTTTCTCCAAACATAACGCTTTTCTTTTAAACAAAAAAGTTCTATTTTGGTCTCATCTGTCCACAAAAAATTCCTCCAATAGCCTTCTGGCTTGTCCACGTGATCTATAGCAAACTGCAGACCAGCAGCAATGTTTTTTTTGGAGAACAGTGGCTTTCTCCTTGCAACCCTACCATGCACAGCATTGTTGTTCAGTGTTCTTCTGAGGGTGGACTCATGAGCATTAACATTAGCCAATATGAGCGAGGCCTTCAGTTACGTAGAAGTTACCTGGGGTCCTTTGTCACCTCACCAGTTATTACATGTCTTGGTCTTTGTTGGTCAACCACTCCTGGGGAGGGTAACAATGAGTAAAATGGGTAAAATTGTATTTTTACTCCACGCAATTCTTAACTGGCACCAGAAGGTAACAATGGTCTTCAATTTCCTCAGTTTGTACACAATCTGTCTGACTGTGGATTGGTGGAGTCCAAACTCTTTAGAGATGGTTTTGTAACCTTTTCCAGCCCGATGAGCATCAACAACTCTTTTTCTGAGGTCCTCAGAAATCTCCTTTGCTTGTGCCATGATACACTTAAACAAACATGTGTTGTGAAGAGCAGACTTTGATCGATCCCTGTTCTTTAAATAAAACAGGGTGCCCACTCACACCTGATTGTCATCCCATCGATTGAAAACACCTGACTCTAATTTTACCTTGAAATTAACTTCAAATTCACATACTTTTGCCACTTACTAATATTCAATATTGGATCATTTTCCTCAATAAATAAATCACCAAGTATAATATTTTGTTTAATTTGTTTAACTGGGTTTTCTTTATCTACTCTTAGGACTTGTGTGAAAACCTGATAATGTTTTAGATCATATTTGTGCAAAAGTCTAGAGAATTCTAAAGGGTTCACAAACTTCCAAGCACCACTGTGTGTGTATATATATATATATATATATATATACACACAGAAATGGACAGGAGAGATGGATGCATTTACAAGTGATTAGTAACTGAGTGATCAGATTTAAATAGAATATACATGAATTTGAATTTACACATACATTTTATGTGCTTAATCCTATCCAGATAAAAAAATGATACTCAAGACATATGGAACAACCTCATGTAAATATGTTTCGAGATTTAGCTGTGATTTTCTTGCGACCTTCTCTAGTGTTTGTCAAGCACTTGCAAGTCTTCACTCCATGTGACAAACCATATTGATGAGAGCTATTGAATAAAGGTTTGGCTGTAGAGTCAGCATTACTGCACTGAATCATGAGGCTGGATGAGTGTGAGAAAATGCATACGCTGCAACACTAGCTAATGCAAGCACATTCAAAATCAGGCCTGTTTGTCATATAAAGAAATAATAAAATGACTTTAAATGGTTTGAGTTAATGTTCAGTATTATGGAAACAGGCTATTATTCTGAATATTAATATCACAAAGCTCACCCCATGAATGTGTTACGTGTCAAACTGGCAACCTCAAAAGTTCATGTTGAAATGTAGCCCAAACAATGGTCAGACAATTTATGCTGTTGGGAAAGACATACCAGCTGAGTTTCTGCCTATATTCCCAACCTGATGCAGTCATGCAGTTATCTCTTCAACAACATCAGAAATATTCAACCCTTCCAGTTTCTTGCTATATCAAACAAGATTACTGGCAGTTCTTAAAATGTGTATGAGACCCTTGCAACTGATTCACAATGGAGTAGCTCATCTGGTGTTCATTTTACCAAAACTTTCTCATATCACCCTACTGCTGTGGTCCTTTCATGTGCTGCCTTTAGCTGACCACATCAGATTTAAAACATTGATGCTCAGCAAGAGAGCCAAAAATGAATCAGTCCCTTACTACCTAAAAACTAATCAAACCCTGCTCTGTATCTCACATGATTTAAGACTCAAGCTTGGCTCAACTGGACTCATCACTCAAAGGAATACAAGCATCATGACACTTTCAGTATTTGTACTGGCATCCAGTTGGTGGAATATCAATATTTGTATTATGAATAAAGTAAAATCAGAAAAAACAACCCATTCAAAATGCTACTCTGCGTTTTCTTTTCTTGAGTGCTACTAACCAATCTAACTCCTCATTAGAATGGCTCCTGTATATGTGTCTGAGTGCCCTTTCTGATTATATTTTGAAGGGTTTGATAATGTGAGTCTATTAACAAAATGACAAGATATCTGACCGATCAGAATTATGATTTTCACTGTGAGGGCTGGCCCATAGCTGTCTACCCTTCTCAACATACTAAAGAAGGTACTTCGTATTCATCATTCATAAATAAATGTCCCTGTCTATGTGTATGTTAGTTTGGCTTAGACAACATCAAATGGCAACTTGCAATAATTCAGCCAATGGTCAGCCAAGTCTTCCTACAAAGTAATGGATTTTCTGGCAAAGGAGCGGAGAATGGACTTTATCTTTAAATACATCTAATGGGCTGCTGAGTTTGGTGTTTGTTTAATGTTTTGACTGCTCAGGCATACTTATTACAGAATTTCAAACATGCTACTTTTTTTCATTTGTAGTTGCAATTATGAGCTGTTGATCTGTATTATTAGGTCCATACAGTAAATCAAAATGAAGCCTTTTATGTGGTACATTTATTGTGCACAAACAATGTTAGTGCGTGTGGGCAGCATATATATATATATATATATATATATATATATATATATATATATATATATATATATAGGGAAACAGATGGAATACAAGATGCAATTTTGCAGTGACAGTGACCACTACACACACACACACACACACACACACACACACACACACACACACACACACACACGCATAAACACACACATACACATACATGTGTGTAGTGGTCACTGCACAATTACATATTGTAGTCTATCTGTTTCCCTACATACTTTCTCAGACCAATACAGATCAGCTACTGTTTGGGTGGTAGATCATTATCAGCACTGCAGTGACACTGATGTGGTGGTAGTGCGTTAGTGTGTGTTAAGCTGGAATGAGTGGATCAGAAACATCAGTGTTGCTGGAGTTTTAAAACACTGTTCACTTTATTAGAGACATTCATGTTATTGCTCCACATTGTGGATGTAAATTCAGAGACAGTAGATCGTCTGTTGCTGCACAGTTTGTGTTAGTCATCCTCACCAACAGGACACTACAGGATGCTGGTGGCTGAACATTTTTGGCTGGTGGTCTATTTTCTGTCCAGCAGTGACTCTGAGGTGTGAATTGGTTTTAAATCCTAGCAGCATTATATCTTTTTTTGACAGTTTGATTACTGTAGTGTTCTTGGGCTGTTGCTTATTTGTGCTAGTATGAGGTAACGTCTACTAAGCACTTCTGTAAGTCAGTCTGAATCATTGTATCTGCCTAATGCTGTAACTGTAAATATAAATGAAATTGATGCATATTAACCATTCAGAAGAAGCAGTAAAATAGCTTTCTGTCAGCCAGCAGAGAATAAAAATGCCAGTCCTTTCCAAGAGTATACAGTCCAATGTTGACAGAAATAGTTTGTCATAGTTTGACAATTTGAATGGGGATAAGTCCTAGTTCCTCCATTATTTAAGTATTTTAGCAATGCATTTTAGAGTGTGCCACAGCTAAGCAAAATGTGAAAGGAAATGTGACACTAAGTGTAAATAATTTGCAAACAAATGCTGAATGGCATTAAATATTTATGTATGTTACTTCCACTCTGTTTCTGCCAGTACGGTGTCACAGTGGATAACATTGTCACCTCACTTTTCAAGAGACCTGGGTTTGAGTCCAAGCCTAGCTGCTGCCTGTGTGCAGTTTACGTCTTCTCCACATGTCTGTTTGGGTTTCCTCTGGGTACTCCAGTTTCCTCAAACATTCCGAAGTGTAACAACCAAAAAACACTAGGTCAGCTGGCATCTCCAAAGTATCTCAGTGTGTGTATGTGCACACATGTTCCTTCTTTGCACCCTGTGCTGCAGGTTTTTTTCCCGGCCGCCCTATGACCCTAATCTGGATTAAGCTAGTATGGAAAGTGAGTGAGTGACTTCCACTTCAAGTAATTAGATTTTTTAGTATTTTTAGATTTCAATTTTGTGTAAATTGGGTTTAGGGAATGGCAAATTAATGTAAAAGACGTGATCCATATTGTACATATAAGTGATCATCACAACAAATGAGGAGAAAACATAAAATTTATTAAGGGGTATGCCATGGCCGCTAGTGGCCACTGTTGATCCCTTATTGTGGTAGTACCACCCCCCCCACCAGCAGTCTGGGGATTTCACCTAGCTGACACTAGAGGTCAGTATTGGTTCAGCTATGGGTCGGGATTCTCACAGACCATGCGATCGCACCTGTATCGCTTAATTACGGCACGATTGCACACACCTGTCAGTGGCCCTATTTAAAAGCTTGTTTTGGCACTGACAGGCATCGCACCATCGCCTTGGCTTCTTTGAGTTTTGCTGAATCCCTTAACTAAGTTGCCAGGTTGTTCGCTGAGCTTAGGAGCACTACGGTTTTGTTAAGAGACTTTTGTTTGTCTCATTCGCGCTGCTGCTTCGGTTACGTTCGGTGTTAGGGACATGGGTAGATTGGGTCCGCTTTAGGGGCCCAGTCGGTGTACGAATCAGTAGATTCGGAGGTAATCTGGCAGGGCGTAGTAATAGCATAGGGTCAAATCCGGCTGGGTTTCTGTTCCTACCACCTGTTCGCGGCTTTGCTCCAGTGATTAATGGTTTACTCGCTCCGGCGTTGCGAGCTCCTGCGTGTCCCTCACCTTAACCATCTCCCTTCTGTGCTTATTAGCCTCGCATCCAAACGGCAGGTTTTTCTCTTGCTCTTGTCCGTGTTTTGTGCATACGATTCACGATGACCGAAGCGCACAGCACTGTGAATCATACCGTGCTGCTTCAGAGATTTAATACAGGCTCTGAAGCCTGCATAGCGTGTCACCGCTCAGGCTGCGCGTGCGCTTACCTCTCAGCCCTAAATCTGAGCAGAGAGAGATCCCGAGAGATAGCGCATGTGCCGATTGCATTGGGGCTCAGCCCGTTATGCTGAGTACTTTCGGCTTGTTGTTTTTTGTTCTCTCTACCAAGTGCTACCAAGTGCTTTATTGCGTTTCCTGTCCCGGACTATTTTATTAGTTTCCTTTGTTTAATCACGTTTGTGCATTTAAATGCTGCCGCGCTCCTAGCGCTGATCTCAGCCCTGTTTAAAGGGTAGATTCCTCTGTTTGGCCTTTTTGGGCAGTGTTTATGCTGGCGTCCTCATCAGCCTGCTGGTGGTGAGATGATAGAGTTACAGACCCTGACGTGAGCGGTCCTCAACCGAGATCCGGGAAGAAATGCAGCTTTATTTTCTTGTTCCTTTTTTGCCTATTTATTTATTTTTCATATTTTGGTTCACCTAATCCATCTGGTGCTAACTGCTATTGGGTCCTAAAACATTTCTCTTTGTTTCCACGATTCGCCAACGCTTTGTCAATATCTATAACAAAATGGTTCTGAACTAGACACACTATAATGCATTGTTTAGTATTCATTACTTACATATTATTTTTATTGTAACAATTCACAGAAACATGTTTGGTGGAAGTTCCTCATTAAATATTATATAGGACATATTGGTCATATTGGACAGTCGTGGTTCAGCTCTTAGGACTCTGGGCTACTTTTTGAAAGGTTGTGGGTTGAACTCCTTGAACTGCCAAGATGCGTCTGTTATGTCCTTGAGCAAGGCCCTTAACTCTGCTCCAGTGGTGCCCACATAATGATTAATCTTGTGCTCTGACCTCAGTGGCATATTTTGGGGGGGGGACATTGCTCATACCACCTAACCTAACACATCATATGAGTAGTGTTTTATGTTAAAATATATCTTAAAATATATACAGTGGGGGAAAAAAGTATTTAGTCAGCCACTGATTGTGCAAGTTCTTCTACTTAGAAAGATGAGAGAGATCTGTAATTTTCATCATAGGTACACATCAACTATGAAAGACAAAATGAGAAACAATCCAGAAAATGACATTGTAGGATTTTTAAAGAATTTAATTGTAAATCATGGTGGAAAATAAGTATTTGGTCACCCACAAACAAGCAAGATTTCTGGCTCTCACAGACCTGTAACGTCTTCTTTAAGAAGCTCTTCTGTCCTTCACTCATTACCTGTATTAATGGCACCTGTGACCTCGTTATCTGTATAAAAACACCTGTCCACAGCCTCAAACAGTCAAACTCCAAACTCAACCATGGCCAAGACCAAAGAGCTGTCAAAGGACACCAGGAAAAAAGTTGTAGACCTGCACCAGGCTGGGAAGAGTGAATCTACAATACGCAAGCAGGTTGGTTTGAATAAGTCAACTGTGGGACCGTTTCCACAATTTCCCTCTGGGGAGGATGCTCAGCACGCCGCCTCCATTACCATGGGCATTGCACCCCACTTCACCCCACTTGCTGTTCATGTGCCCAGTTCCTTGCTCCCCAGGGACCTTAAAGCAAATAAGCCATTTACCATTATCACCTGATAGTCCCGTCTATGTACACGCTAGGTTCATTCTCGAGCTAGTCGCTCCTCGAAACCCTGTTAATGTGCCACTGATAAATCGTAGCACAAAATCCGAGTTCCAGCCTCATTTCCGGGCAGATTGCACCCCCCCTAGCTATAGGAACGAGCCACTAGCACCCGCTTAGCCCCGTTTGTGCGCTTGCTAGCCCCTTCTCTGAGTTCACCGCACCACTCGACCTCCCCACTGAGCCCATTAGCCCTGTTTTTGAGTACACTAGGCCCGTATCGGTGTCCCCCACCCCTGGTAGCTCCACCTATGAGCCATTCACTCCTTGTAGCACCATGTCCGATTCGTGCCCACCTTGTCTGATAGCTCTGCAGCTGAGCCATTTTTGCCCCGTAGCGTCCCGTTATCCCGTTTCTTAGCTCGTTAGCCCTGTTTTTGAGTACGCTATCCCCGTGTCAGTGCCCGCTTTGCCTGGTACCTCCGCAGTTGAGCCGTTCATGCCTCGTAGCACCGTACCTGAGCCGCCAGCGCCATGCAGCCACATCAGGGAATGCATTAGTTCTGATTCCGAGTTTGCTGTGCTGTTTTGCTCAGTAAGAGTGCCTCTAGCACCATGTGCCTCATCATCTAAGCCTGCTAATCCCGTCTCCAAGCCTGCTGCACTCGATGATGCCATAGTCGAGCCGCTAGCATCGCGTAAGCCTGCGTTGGAACTGCTAGTGCCCGGTAACCCCATTCTCGAGCCAGTCAACTTTGCCAACGAGGCGTTATCATCTTGTCGGTCAACCTCAGAGCCACTCTGTCCCTTGTCTTTGCTGTTAAATCCACTTAGTCCTGCGTCAGGGCCTTCAGGGCCGCTTAGTCTCGCCTCATGGCCGTCAGAGTCACTTAGTCCCTTGTCTGGGCCTTCAGGGACACCTAGTCTTTTGTCTGGGCCATTAGGGCTACTTAGTTCTGCGCCAGGGCCTTCAGAGCCACTTAGTCCCGTGTCTGAGCTTGTTGTGCCATTGAGCCTTGAGAATGAGCCACAAGCACTAGATAATCCGTTGTTGAAACTTGTTAGCCCCGTCTCTAAGCACTCTGTGTTACTGTGTTGTGTTGCTGCCACACCGTTCCGCTCTGTAGGTGCACCATTCGCGCCATACAACTCATTTTCTGGCCATGCCAGCCCCGTTCCGAGTGCATCGCGCTGTCCCGCTCTGTTGTTTTGTCACTATCGCCGTGTGTCTCGTCATCTGACCCCGCTAGCCTCATCTCCAAGCTTGTTGCAGTGGTTAGCTCAATAGATGAGCTGCTTGTGCCTGTTTCTGAGTCTGCTAGCCCCTTCCCCAAGCTTACCGCACTGGGTAACTGTGTGAATGAGTCACCAGTTAACCTGGCCCTGGAGCCTGGTCGCTCCATTGTCAAACAGGCTAGGCCCATATCAGTGCATGCTGTGTTTGTTAGCTCCTCAGATGAGCCATTACTGCACCGTTGGACCATACCCGAATCGCTAGAGCCCAGTTTTCCTGAATGGAAGCGTTGGAGTTCCGTTCCGGTACAGGAGAGCCATGTTTCTGAGCCCCACAAGCCCATTAGTTCAGTCGCCGAGTCCATTGCTTCGCTTCGGCCCATACCTGCGCCTGTTTGCTCTGTTTTGCAGGCATTAGCCTTGCCTAGCTCTCCTCCCGACTCTGTTAGGGGTGTTTTCGAGCCTCTGGCACCACCTGCCTTTGTACCTGAGTGCATTTGTCCCGTATCTGAGCTTGTTGCGTCGCCTCCCTCCGTAGTTGCGCCGGGTACTGGTGTGTCCATGGTCGCGGGGTCTCCTAGGTTTGTGACTGGGCACATCGCACCGACCTCCGCCCCACGGACTGTTGCGTCCACTTTGGTGGCATCGCCGAGGTTATCAGCCCACTGTTCCCATGAGGCCGTCCCTGGGGGCCGTCAAGTCCAGAGAGGCTGTCTCGGGGACCGTCAAGCCCAGAGAGGCCTCTCCTGAGGCCGTCAGTTCCAGAGAGGCCTCCCCAGAAGTCCTGTGTTCCAGAGAGGCCTCCCAAGAGGTCCTGTGTTCCAGAGAGGCCTCCCCAGAGATCCTGTGTTCCAGAGAGGCCTTCCCTGAGGCCGTCAATTCCAGAGAGGCCTTCGCTGTGCAAGTGTTACAGATGCATTCTTGTTTTTTCATGCTATGCCATGCCATGTCTATGCAAAAATAAACTAATGCTACACGGACCAAGCCACGCTATGCCACACCACACCTTGCCACACCACACTGGTGGGACTTATCATTTCCCTATTTGTGCGGTCACCTTTTGGATTACTTTTGTTCGCAGCTGTTTGGTGGACAATAAAAATGTTTTATTATTGTCCAACTGGGACCTTTAACTTCGACTGCCCCTGTACCCGGCCCCCTGACACAATGTGATTTCCTGGATTTTTTTTTCTTATTTTGTCTCTCATAGTTGTAGTGTACCTATGATAAAAATTACAGACCTCTCTCATCTTTCTAAGTAGGAGGACTTGCACAATAAGTGACTGACTAAATACTTTTTGCCCCACTGTATATATATATATATATATATATATATATATATATATATATATATATATATATATATATATACACACATACATACATACACAATGTAGCAAACCTAAGACTACACTTTAATTGGATTAATTTTTAATGAATAAACGGGGCACCACCGGATCGTTTATGGACTGTTAGATCCGGAAACCAGTTGAAAAGGAAACAGCGAAATTGATCAGTCTAGGTCTGAATAGTGAATTCAAAGTTATGTTTCTCGACCTTTGAATGAAACTCTCACACCAGGCGGTGAGTTCAAAAAGGTTATAACAAGTTTATTAACTACAAACAAGGCAATACCAACAGACTATCTGATGTAATCACATATGTATCACAATATTAAAATCAGGAAATGATGGCAAACGTACATATATCACAGTATTAAAATCAGAAACAAGTTGACTGTATGTGTAACTTATCGCACCGTAATAATTACCCAGAGTCGAAGTTATGAACTAGTTTGTTACGACATAGTGAGTTATTATTAAAACAAATTACGTTGAACGTGAATAGTATGGTAGAAGCTACTTAGACGTGGATGAGTCTAAGTTGAAGCGTGGTTTAACATTAAATGCAAGGTTCGAGAATCAGGGACCCAGAAAAGCCATAAACAACACTCGCCTGGAAAGTCACTCGAGTGGTTTGGGGCATTCAACCCTGGCCCGGCCGTCCAAAAGGCACGATTTTGGGGAGCGTTGGCGTCCATCTTTCGATGCCCACCGTCACTCTGAAAAGGCCTCTTAGCGGCTTAGCTCTTTGGTGTCTTGCCAATGGTTTGACCACGTTGACTTGAGGTGACTTGAAATGGCTCACTTCCCTGTTTAGGCTGCAGGCGTTCACGATTCCTCGACGTTTTGCGTGCGTACAACTCAGAATCTATCTTGGCCACAGATAAATGTGGAGTTGACGCGTGTCTAGCACCACGAGCTTCAACAGACTTTAAAAACTTAAAATCTACAGTGTAGTCGAGAGTGAAGGAGATCTTGGCTGGTTGGTCTTTCAACTATCTTCTAATTCGGCAATACCGAACTATTTAAGACTGCTCTACACAGGAAACGTAACATAAAATAAATGTGAAAACTTGAGCAAAACGAATAACAAAAAGGCTGACACAAAAGTTGCAACTTTAAAAGACACGAAAAATAAAATACTTAGACGAACAAAGAGAACAAAGGCACACAGACTCGAAGCTTGGCTTAAACACGAGGTTGGCACATGTCCCGGATCGTGGGCGGCCGGAGGCGGGGGGGCACAAGGAGTTGCCCTGACCTAGCCAATGAAAAGCCGACTCATCAGAAAATCCCTCCTATCGTGGTTGTGTCTTATTTCACCATATGAGCTACAGACATTCTAACTTGTATTAATATATTCCTACATATCTAAGGGGATTAAAAGTATCACATAATAACCAAAAATCCTCAAAGTTATAAGTTTAGTTATAGGACTTCGTTGTAAAGTTCAAATGATCAAAGGAACCTTGAATTGATAACCTAGAACATCATTAAATCATTCTAACTATAGCACAGACATTTTCTATTCATTAAACAAATAATACGATCGATATAAGATGTAGGAAACAGTACATTCTAAATAACAACTTCATTTCTGTTCTTTTATAAGTATGAACAAGTATTAAACCTGAGCGATCGATACATATAGACAAACAGCTGTTATTTCTAATCATAACCATTAGTATAGCACAACTGGATCATATTCGTATAGAAAAATGATCATTATACTAAAACATTAACCAAATAGAGACGAAAATACATGACAAATCAGTAACATGCATACAGTCGTATGAAAAAGTTTGGGCACCCCTGATAATTTTCATGATTTTAGTTTATAAATCATTGGTTGTTCAGATCAGCAACTTGAGTTAAATATATCATATAACAGATGAACACAGTGATATTTGAGAAGTGAAATGAAGTTTATAGGATTTACAGAAAGTGTGCAGCAATTATTCAAACAAAATTAGGCAGGTGCATAAATTTGGGCACCCCAACAGAAAAAATACATCAATATTTAGTAGATCCTCATTTTGTAGAAATAACAGCCGCTAAACGCTTCCTACAGCTTCCAGTCTGGATTCTGGTTGAAGGTGCTTTGGACCATTCTTCTTTAGAAACATCTCCAGTTCAGTCATCTTTGATGGTTTCCAAGCATGGACAGCCCACATTTTCAGTAATATTCATGTCTGGGGACTGAGATGGCCATTCCAGAACGTTGTACTGGTTCCTCTGCATGAATGCCTTAGTAGATTATGAGCAGGGTTTGGGGTCGTTGGCCTCGGTGCAACTTTGTCACTGATTCTTGAACATTGTTCTTAAGAATCTGGAGATATTAACTGGAATCCATGCGACCCTCAATTTTAACAAGATTCCTAGTACCTGCACTGGCCACACAGTCCCGCGGGCATTATGGAACCGCCACCAAATTTTACTGTGGGTAGCAAGTGTTTGTCTTGGGATGCTGTGTTCCTTTTCCGCTCCTTGTTATGTCCAAATAACTCAATTTTAGTTTCATCAGTACACAGCACTTTATTCCAAATGAAGCTGGATTGTCCAATGTGCTGTAGCACACCCTCAAGTGACTGTCTCTGTGGCGTGTCTGCAGAAAAGGCTTCTTCTGCATTACTCTCCCATACAGCCTCTCCTTGTGCAAAGTGCGCTGTATAGTTGAACGATGAACAGTGACACCATCTTGCAGGCAAGATGAGGTTGTAGGTCTTTGGAGGTGTCTGTGGCTTGACTATTGACTGTTCTCATCATCCTTCGCCTCTGCTTATCTGAGATTTTTTCTTGGTCTGCCACTTTGGGAGTTCCTTAACTAGAACTGTGCCTGTGGTCTTTTCCATTGCCTGCCTCACTATGTTCCCTCACAGTGGAAACTGACAGCTGAAATCTCTGAGAGAGCTTTTCCCTTTCCCTGAACCATGATGTTGAACAACCTTTTGTTTTCAGGCTATTTGAAAGTTGTTTTGAGGCTCCCATGTTGCCACTCTTCAGAGAAGATGCAAAAGAGGAGAAAAACTTCCAATTGGCCACCTTAACACTTTCTCATAGTTGGATTCACTTGTGTATGTAGATCAAGGGTCAATGAGCTTACAAAACAAATTTTGTGTTCCAATAATTAGTGCTAAAGGTATTTCAAATGACAAGGTGTGGCCCAAATTTATGCACCTGCCTAATTTTGTTTGAATAATTACTGCACACTTTCTGTAAAACCTATAAACTTAATTTCACTTCTCAAATATCACGGTGTTCATCTGCTATATGATATATTTACCTGAAATTGCTGAGCTGGACAACCAATGATTTATAAAGAAAAATCATGAAAATTATCAGGGGTGCCCAAACTTTTTCATACGACTGTATACATACAATTATATATGTGGATATGAAAATTATCCTTGATCACATTTTGTATGCGATAGCCAAGTACATATGGGTGTGTTTGGACTTATTATGAAGCAAATCTCATGGGTTCCTTAACTAAGTGTTCTAGGTGAGGCTAATCTGTTCCCAACAAAATGTAATACTTTTATTAAAGTTTGTCTCTCAGAACAAAAGCTGATAGTTTCTTGGTGTCGTAAATCCAGGACTGTCTTTCTGGCGCCAGGCCGACTGCGAAAAAGGGTCGTTAAAGTAACAATTGGAGAGACATTTGAGGAACTTGGTGACCTGGACCGTTGAAACCCCCTTTTAAGGTTGACACATGGACTTAATTTATGATTGGAAATGCCGACGGTTGTAGGTCTGTTTAAACAGACCTCCAATTCTGTTGGTTTGAGCAAGAGTCAACCGTTGATGGAGCCATCACTTAGTGGGTGAAAGATCCGGTCCAGATGGCCATTGGCATTCCGAAGTGTCACCAAGTTTTATGGCTTGACAACCGTTGAACAGAGAGTATAGAGAGTTGGGGGACTTTAATCCAGCTATTAACGCTACAACACACACACACATACACACACTTAAGTTGTGGTAAGGATTGGCGTGCATAATGGGACTCTTGGCACTTTAAACAAGATATAAATCATAAATATATTCAACTCCACTTTCCTCCCTCCACAGTACTCAAACATTATTGTTCAAAATTAACATGATTTAAACATTATTTCATTTTTTCTTCATACCTTAGGAAAATAATAAATTGAGTGTTAAGTTTGATTTTAATAGTCATATTTTATTCTGTTCTTGCATTAAATGAATTAATGTTGCTTAAGGAACAACAGCTCATAGCTGGTTTATTAGAAGTGAAAACTGACTGTATTTGATAATTGAAGTAATTGAAAGCATTAAAGTATTAAAAATCACAAATTACTTCTACTAATTAAATTGATGTCCACAGGCAAATATTGTTAAAATGTATGTAGGCCCTAATACAAGTTAAATAAAAAAGAAACAGATTAGTATTAGTACATGGAAGACAGCTTTTGACTGCTCATACTTATAATGGTGCTTGAAAGTTTGTGAACCCTTTAGAATGTTCTATATTTCTGCATAAATATGACGTAAAACATCATCAAATTTTCACACAAGTCCTAAAAGTAGATCCCAGTTAAAAAATCGAGACAAAATATCACACTTGGTCATTTATTTATTGAGGAAAATGGTCCAATATTACATATTAGTTAGTGCCAAAAGTATTTGAACCTTTGCTTTCAGTATCTGGTGTGACCCCCCTGTGCAACAATAACTGCAACTTAATTTTTTCCTCTAACTGTTGATGCGTCCTGCACACCGGCTTGAAGGAATTTTACCCCATTTTTCTGTACAGCAGGTATGTGAGGTATGTGTTACCTCACATTAACTGCTCGCGTCAGGTCCTTCCACAACATTTCCATTGGATTAAGGTCAGGACTTTGACTTGGCCATTCCAAAACATCAATTTTATTCTTCTTTAACCATTCTTTGGTAGAACGACTTGTGTGCTTAGGGTCGTTGTCTTTCTGCATGACCCACCTTCTCTTGAGATTCAGTTCATGAACAGATGTCCTGACATTTTCATGTAAAATTCACAGATATAAATCAGAATTCATTGTTCCATTAATGATGGCAAGCCGTCCTGACCCAGATGCAGCAAAACAGGCTCAGACCACCATGTTTCACAGATGGGATAAGGTTCTTATGCTGGAATGTAGTGTTTTTTTCTCCAAACATAACACTTTTCTTTTAAACCAAAAAGTTCTATTTTGGTCTCATCTGTCCACAAAACATTCTTTCAGTAGCCTTCTGGCTTGTCCACGTGATATTTAGCAAACTGCAGATGAGCAGCAATGTTCTTTTTGGAGAGCAGTGGCTATCCGCTTGCAACCCTGCCATGCACAGCATCTTCTGATGGTGGACTCATGAACATTAACATTAGCCAATGTGAAAGAGGCCTTCAGTTGCTTAGAAGTCACCCTGGAGTCCATGGTGACCTCAACAACTGTTACACGCCTTGCTTTTGGAATGATCTATGTTGGTCAACCACTCCAGGGGAAAGTAACAATGGTCTTGAATTTCCTCCATTTGTACACAATCTGTCTGACTGTGGATTGGTGGAGTCCAAACTCTTTAGAGATGGTTTTGCAACCTTTTCCAGCCTGATGAGCATCAACAAATCTTTTTCTGAGGTCCTCAGCAATCTCCTTTGTTTGTGCCATGATACACTTCCACAAACATGTGTTGTGAAGAGCAGACTTTGATAGATCCCTGTTCTTTAAATAAAACAGGGTGCCCACTCATACCTGATTGCCATCCCATTGACTGAAAACACCTGACTCTAATTTTCACCTCAAATGAACTGCTACTCCTAGAGGTTCACATACTTTTGCCACTCACTAATATGTATTATTGGATAATTTACCTCAACAAATATATGTCCAAGTATAATATTTTTATCTAATTTCTTTATCTGAACTTAATACAGTTCATGGTCGGGGAGCTGGGGACTAACTGGGCCCTAGGTGGGAAAAAACCTAGAAAGGATGCCAATGCTATACAGGATGCCACTCAATCTGCTGTATGCTGCCTAAGATGTTCAGTTTTGCATTTTTTTCTCCTTTGTAGAAAAGAAACCACATTATGCATCTATAGATGATCAAACTGATATTTAACATACAGCACAATTATTATACATGTAAAGAACCACTGTGTTCTGTAAAGGTTCCTTGTCAGCTGTATTCATTATTCATTTAAATGATTATCCCCATACAACTTTTAACTGGGGAGTCAGAATTCGAATGGCTTGCTGAATTATCAGGCTGTTAACACTGTGAGATTGATCTTTTTGTTGAATAATGCTAATCATACAACTGTATTTTACTTTGCTCTATTGCTGGTGCCTCATTCTTCAAATATTAATTTTTGACAGCCTTTCACACTGCTCCCCCTGCCATGCGCTCTCCCCTGTCAGCCTCTTATCTCTTCTGCTTTTTTTCCCTTGCCTTGTCCTTTCCCCCAAAGACCATGCATGTGCTTTGCATTTCTTCAGCTACAGAGGATCAGCCATGCTTTCCTAGTCACACATATCAAACACTTAAGAAACCACAAGACTCAAGGATGCTCTGCATCTACTTTAGTCTCCAAATTAGGATGGGAGGAAGAAGTGCCTCAAAAGAGGCTTATTCTAGACGAAATATCCTTGAGCTGACAAAGCAAATAGAATAATATATTTATGCACCATATTAGGTAGAACTTCGTTTTCTATTCTAAATATTTAAACAAACTTTAAAATGATTATATTTGAATTTAATTCAAGGTTCATGCATGCTAATTCAAGCCGGGGGTTCACTTTTTGTTATCAAGAAAGGATAACATGCTCAAGTCTTGCATCACAACTAATCTACAACACACTCTGCATAAAAATAGCAAAATCCATACACAGAGCACACACAAAATACTTTTCTGCTTGGATTTGCATTGGATTTTGACACGGTCGATCTGGGACGCACTTACATAACGGAAACTTTGTGGAGCCTGACCAGGAGCAGACACGAAAGCAGATCGAATTTAAAACTATTTGGAATGACCTATGTAGAATACTAAACTGCATTTTCCATGTATGAAACATCTCAACAGCTTTAGTTTAATATAAATACCATGATCTATGAATACGTCCCATGTCTTAAGGTCATCCCATAATAGCTGGCCAGCTATGTCAGGTTGTATTTGTAGGATTTTAATATCTTTAATATCTTTCTTTATTTAAAAAATGGAATAGTATCCAAACCTGTAAAAGCATTTACTGCTACATACACGTTAGCAAATATTATGTAGTACATAGGTAATGTAGGTAATGTTACCACATAGTTAGTAGGCTGGCTAGCTTATTTCTTATGAAATAGCTTTCAAAGTTTGATTTGGTAATCGTTCAAAAAGCATGTTCGAATTTAGGGTACCTGGCAAAATGACAAACAATTCATGGAAAATTTTACTTTGTTGTCCAGGCAAAACTAATAGGCATTTATTTTAAGAAACATGTGTCTATGACTGAAATTATTATATCCCTGCACCAGTGAACTAACAGCTCTTATAATGAATGAAAAAAGGTATGAATGAAAGTAAATTATAAGGGTTCTAAATGTCTACATAATATCATGTTTTTGAGAGATGGAAGGAAACTACAGTACTTACAAAGGCTTACAGAAACTCCATACAGACAGGAACCACGGGTGAGGTTTGAAAGCTGATCTTCAGGACCTTGTAGCTGCAAAGGCACCATTGCTGAAATGCCTGACTATGACCAAAGGTAGCATACATTTAAGCTAGTGAACAAACTGCTTGCCATGATTGAAAAAGTAAAGAAACAAACAAACAAAAAAAAAGCTGAATTAGACACTGAGCCCATAGGACACGTGACTTCTGATTATGGTTACTGGTGTAACACTGTAACAGATTTCTGGTATTCTGGAATCTAGTGCCGATCATTAATATTGCCTGATCATTCAGCCTTTCAAATGATAATAATATGCATGCATTTCAAAAAAAGTTTCTCTCTACTTACTTGTTTTTGAGAGCTGTAAACCCAGAGTACTTAAACAGATGTAGGAAGAATATGCCAAACTAAATGCACAGGACCCAGAGTTGAAGATCGACCTTAAAGCTGTTCAGCCACATTGCTAGCTGTCACCAAGCTGTACAAAAAGAAATAACAGCAAGATTCTGTGCTGTCCTCTAAACCAAGGTCACATGAATACCAGTCTGGATGGTACTTGGCTTCTGCTTTTAGCCTTTAATCTTTTTAAAGTGCTGCCTTAAAGAAAACAGTTGGGGTCTCATTGCCAAAACCATTTGAGCATAATAAGTATGAACCATCCGATGACATTTGCCTGTCGATGTGACAGTTTGGAGATGAAGTGCAGAATCCACCACAGGGCCATTATTTCAGACCCCTACAGATCTGAGGATTGCAAACTTGATTCTTCAGATGCATCAGCAGATTTTATTCATCATGTTGAAGTGAGTTATAAAAAATTGGGAAAATGGCTAATGGTGTTGCTGTCTAATAATAATAATAATAAACATATTGTCATCAAGGATGGTATTAATATCATACTGTATATTTTAACATATTTTAACAAAGATGGACATATTTATTAGACAGATTTTCCAGAGAAACCCCTAATTGACACATCACAATCATTGGCACTCTGCATTTAGTACTTTGTACATTATAACAGGATTGAGTCTTCATTCTCATGCTTGATGAGATTGGAGATTACAGAGCTCAGAGGAACCTGAGATCCTCTGGGATCCTGCATTCTTTCTTACAGAAGATCAGATTAGATATAGGACCCTGGAGATCAGATTGACTAGTAAGGCATTGTGTAGTGCATTGCTATCATTTGAATGTAAATTGGATTTGTGGTTATGTAGTTAGTTGAACTTGAAGAATTGGTGTATAATTCATCTCAAGATTGTATCAAAATATGTCATAACATGCTGTATCACTTGCCATAACTAGATCTAATGTCATGTTCACAAAAAACCCAGGAAACATCCCCCAGACTCCATGTCCATTGGAGTATGCCATATAGAATATGATCACTGTATGAAATGTGCTCCAAACTCAAGGTGCTATAATGGCATGTATTCGTAGGCTTATGTGCAATTGCTTGAACATGGAAACACAATCCATGAAGCTCCTGATGAACTGTTCTTGTGTTGGTTTTGCTCCAGAGACAGTTTGAAACTCAGTGGAGAGTGTTGCAACTAAGGACATGTTGTTACGTGCACTTTAGCAGTATGTGGGCCCATATTTTGCATTACAAATTCTTACTCCTGGATATTTCTGATTTTCTGTAACAGCACAGCTGACCAGAGCAGCTCTAAGTGGGAAGAAAGGTGACAAACTGATAGATGCTATAGAATGAGTGTCACACTGGACACAACTGAGCTTTTTGTAGACCCATTTCGCTACACTGTAAACTTGACTTTGCACAATGGTAGCAATGGCCATGCCTCAACTATTCAATAATAAGTATATAGGTTTTATGACAATTGTGAAGTTCAATTAAGAATAATGACATAAGTGGAAATCGATAAAAGAATCGCTTAACTCATGTTGCAGAGATCGATCAAATGCACATGGGACAGGAAAACAAGGAAAAATGGAAACTATATAGTGCTACAAGCAAGGCTCTGTAACCCATCTAACATTGATCCACCCCCACACCACATCCCAGTGGATCATGGTGACCAGGTGCATAGTCGTACGATTCATCAGCACACTTACTGGGCCTGTTCAGCAGAAGGAGAACGCACTTAACTCTAGCCTGTGACCCCAGTGCTGCACTCTACATCATGAAAAATGAGATGAGATAACAAGCACAGAGCTACACAACATCCATTGGACAACTGGGATTGGAATGGCGTTGTGATTTATTTGTTGAAAAACCAGAAATGCCTTTGACCCACATAGACAACAGATTTGTTTGTCTTAGAGAGGAAAGGGAAAAAGTGTACACTGATGCATCTCACTCGAATCCAATATGTCTCCCCGTTAATGACAGCCTGGGCTTTAAAAGGGCTGACACGAGTTTCCATTAGATATGATTTGCTCTGCATAACACATGCATGAGCGGGCACCGCAATTACACGTGCGGTTTATCCTTTAAGTGAGTTAGCCTGTCTATGTAGGGCAATGTCTGTGCACCCACTCTGCAAGGACACAGTGTCTTTGTGTGCTGTATACTGTATCTGCCCTATTGAAAAAGCCCACTATCACTAAACTAATCTTATAAACGCTAAGAATGGAAAAATCAAAGCCTCAAAACAAAGGCAAAGTAAGGTAACTGTTTTACCATTGTTATCCTGTTGCTATCTTGTTGAGGATTGTGGAGGTTGGTCTTGAGCCTAACAAGGAATTCACTGGGTACAGACAGCCCCTGGACAAGGCGTCAGTCCTGCTGCAGGGTAACATAGGTGGCAGTCCTGTTGCAGGTTAACACAGATGTGGCGATGTGGTGGCCTAGTGGTTAAGGTACTGGACTATGGACGAGAAGGTTCAGGGTTCAAAACCCACCTCTGTCAAACTGCCACTGCTGGGCAGTTTGAGCTTATCCTGACATTGTATCAAGTGTTAGTTGGTCTGGATTGGGGCAATTGCTACATGACATGTACATTATGTTGACCATGGGGCTTGTAACACGAAGGTCAACATTTATGTTGTGGATTCTGGATTCAAACTGGATTCAAACCCAGGTCCTTAGAGACTGCCATTTCAAAAAGGTTTATGTAAAATAAGCCCTACAAAGCCTCATGATGGTGTTTACTATAATCTTTACCAGAATGCATTTACTATTTTTATTCAATAAACTCATACACAACGGCAATGATTATAAGAATTATACATTTTTAATGTAAAATATTAATTTCATTACATATTTTTATTAGAAACAGCATGTGTAAACTGTTAACTGATTTGCCAATTGAATCTGCTGTCACACACTGATGAGTGAAGGTTTGAAATTGTGTCAAAAATTCTTTACAATTTCAGCCTGTACAATACACAGCCACAGTGTGTTTTGCATGTCCATGTTTGTGAGGTATTTCTAAATTCCAGTGGCATGCATTAGATCAGCTGGCATCTCTAAAATGTCCCAGTGTGTGTGAGTTAGAGTGGGTTTGTGTGTGCACTGGTGCCCTATGTATTTTTCCCACAGTGTGCACTGTGCTGCTGGTTTGGTGTATCCACTGCTTATATACTGATGCCATTTATAAACACAAACCCCTTGTCAGATGTTCAGAACAGAGTAAATTAGAAGACGTTTTACGAAACAGA
This sequence comes from Ancistrus triradiatus, assembly GCA_025084515.1. Lineage (NCBI taxonomy): Eukaryota > Metazoa > Chordata > Actinopteri > Siluriformes > Loricariidae > Ancistrus > Ancistrus triradiatus. Next base: position 22,461 of record JAJAGP010000423.1, on the reverse strand, counting down.
GGTTTTGTCCATGTGCAACATAGTTCCTTGCATATGGAAATCTCTTCAAAACCAGTTTCGACACTTAAAAAATCCTTCTGTCCCTAAATATTCTTGGTTGTATTCACCTAACTCAGGAAACTGCATTTGCTATAGCAATACTTATAATAATTGGGACGGCTATAATAAGGCTTACAAAGGCAGCCTCGGTGGCACAGTGGGTAGAGCCAGCTGCTAGAAATAAGAGTGTCAGAGGGCCTGGGTTCAATCCTTGGTGGGCTTGCAAGTTGAAGGTCAAGTGGTGCATTTATGGAAGAACCCAGCCGCTGGGGGTGTACTCCTAGTGCCAGTCCCAAGCCCAACTAAATTGGGAGAGATTCATCTTGAAGAGCATCTGGGGTAAAACTTGACACCTATTTTGTGCTGATATGCTGTGGTGACCCCTGACAGGGCAGTCACAAAAGAACAATGGCATTAATTTACAATATAATTTAGAGATTACATTCAGGCTAACATTTCCAAGTATTCTTATGCAACATACAAACTAGCTTTAACTAGAAGAGAGCACATTGCATAGCTTGCTTATACATATGCTAATACTCATGCATGTTAAGCAAGATGGCAAGTCTGAGTTAACTGATGTCAGTGGTAACGTCATTTACTCAAGTACAGTATACAGTAGAAGTACCATTTTCAGGTATTTCTTCTTCAGTATTTCTATTATTTGAAACTTTTCACTTTCACTCCGCTACATTTCAAAGTTAAATAGTTCAAATAAAATGGAATTTTTACTCCAGTACAGTGCTGAAATGTCTGTCATCACTTGTACTGCCGTGTGTGTGTGTTTCCCCAACTCTTATCTTTTGCAAGAGGGAGATGTCTGACTAGGCTACAGCTCTGTGTTGCATTTTGTATGGAAAAGTAATTTATACATAATTATGAATTGGCATGGAGTTCTTTACATTTTTTATTCAGTTGGCTGCCCACATATACATGTAAGTGCTGCACACAGATACAGTACTTTTAGGACATGGACACAAGTAGAGATGTTCATACTCTGCTTAACACTACTAGTGCTGGGACGGCTTAGTTGTGCTGAGTACTGGTCAACTGAGCGCTATAACTCTCACTAGTAGCACTGTGCTGAATGTACCAACTTAAATGTTTAAAGTGTTAAATATTGTATTGTCTGTTCTGGAAATTAGTATTTCTTCAAGTGGACTCATTCACTCTTGGTTGTGTACAGCCAGTGATGTACAGTATGTTGGTTAGGTTTATAGTCCATTGTGCACATTTATATTTAGGTTCTACAGTATGTGTGTGATCTCTAATGTGTGCTTGTAACTGAAGAACCACAGTGTTTTGTATTTCCAGGAGGGAGTGATATGTTTAGCCTTTGGATGCTGCGTAGATGGCAGCGTAGATCATTTGCATGCAGTTTTTTTGTAAAAATACCCTTTAAATTTACATTACAGTAGCATAAGAAGACTACGGTAATGTCTGGTCAACAAACATTTCAATCAACAGGCAGTTGTTAAATGGCGCATACCTGTATAAGTATTTATGTACAGTCTAATCTTATGTCATCCCCTTTATCTTGCCAACCTCATCTCTTGCCCCCTGTGATAGCAATGAGATGCACTTTATCTCAAAAAGTCGCCAACCTTGGCTCTCACTCTTGCCATTCCTGAATTTTGACAAATGTCTTGCCAGCAATAAAATTCTACCCCACTAAGCTGCCAAGTTTTCAGGCCGGTCGGTACATGTCACAGTGCTACCTTCCCTGCTCTCTCCTCAGCTAGCAGCTCACCGGCGGATCTTGGCCTGGCTCAATCTGCTGATGCCTCGCTGCTAATTGTTATTGCTCGCTTGATGTATTAATCCCATCATCGGTCTTTTAGTTGGCCTAATGCATACGACATGCAAATGCGCTGTATTGAACAATCTGAACTTGCAACGCCGGATGATGTACAGCCCCTGTCTGTTATTCATCAAAGAATGGAATTCATGTGCTTCGCATCACAGAAACAATCACGGACGATTTCTGTAATTTGCGTAAATGAATAGAAACTGTACATGTAGGTACATGTTTATGCACATTGTATATGTGATTGCTCAGTAAAAGACATTATGGCAGCATCAGGAATGAATGTCACTTTGTCGCCAAACTTGCCTCTCGCCAAAAATAGCCACGAAACTGGCGTGGGCGAGATAACGAGTTTTGACTGTGTATGTTTTGTATTAAATTAAAAAAAGTTTTGAATGGCATAGGTTTCACACAACAGTCAGAATGGCCTAGTGTCTGCCTCAAGATTCGACCTACTGTGCATTCTGAGATGCTTTTCTGCTCACTACAAATATTACAGATGGGTTATCTGAGTTACTATAGCCATTCTGTCAGTGAGACCATTCTCTGTTGACCTCTGTCATCAACAAGGTGTTTCCGTCTGCAGAACTGATGCTTACTAGATGTTTTTTTTTTCTCCATTTCACCATTCTGAGTAAACTCTAGGAACTGTTCAATGTGAAAATCGCAGGAGATCAGCAGTTATAGAAATTCTCAGACCAGCTGGTCTGGAACCAACAATCATTCATGTCACAATCAAAATCACTGAGATCACATTTTTTTCTACATTCTGATAGTTAATATGAACATTAAGTGAATATATAAAGTATATATTTTATAAGGCTACTAATGCTACTAATAAAAGCATTTACTTACACTCATTCACTTACAGTACACACTCAATGATCAATTTATTAGGTACACCTCCTTGTTTCTACATTCATCTGCTCTCTAATGGTCAGGACGCCCACAGGACCACCACAGATCAGGTGGTGCATCATTCTCAACACTGTTGTGATACTCATGTGGCGGTTGTGTGTGAGTGTGTGTTATTCTAGTACAAGTAGATCAGGCACAGCAGTGCCTCTGGAGTTTTGAAACACCTCAGTGTCAGTGCTGGACTGAAAATAGTCCACCGACCAAAAATGTCCAACCACCAGCAACCTGTAGGCAGCATCCTGTGAGCACTGATAAAGGATTAGAGGATGACTAACAAAGTATGTAGAGAAACAGATAGACTACAGTCCATAATTGTAGAAAGCAACGTGCTTTATACGGTAAGTTGAACTAATGAAATAGGAGGTGTACCTAACAAAGTGACCAGTGAGAGTAAATACTACTGTTTTTTGCAGTCTTCCAGTTAATGATTTCAGTCAGACTGAAAATAACATCAGCAACATAGTCACATTTTCTAATCTGCTGGGATGGATTCTGGCCATGATTTCATCCAATAGAGATAACCAGACTGTCAGCTAAGTTGCGGTTTTCCTTTAATCTTAGCCTGCAGTCAATATTCTGAGTGCAACACCAAAAACCTTCATCAATCATCATGCTCTGACGTAGTTTAGATGCTGAACCCTTATATTTAAGTAATGAAGAAAATCTGTCATTAATCATTTATCATTTCTTATTTATTTGACTACATACAGTAGTTTAATGACTAGCAAAATTATGTCACACAGAATGATACATGCAGCCCTTTGCTGGCATATCAGTTAAGAAAGGTTAATAATATGAATATGTCAAAACAAATCAATATTTAATTAAAAAGTATTCATATATGTCCTAACATAAACTCAAAAGCCAAACAGACCTTCAAAATCCTCCTTGCTCTAAGGGCAGATCTCCATGGTTAAAAGAAGAGGACAAATGTCACATTTTTAACCTTCAATTATTTATCTCACCATGATTTGAGTAAATAGAGTGGGGCCTGATTAGGGCTCACTAGTGCCAATCGTACAGGTAATGGTGTTAGCCTGCCCTTCACATTTATATGACGAACTTAAAGACCTGCACGTTTGCTATTTGCTTTCAACATCACGCTTACAATGTAGGATATGCTGGGACATGCTCAAATAGAGGCAAAGCAACAGAGCCTGATTAAAGTTTATTTTTCAGGGTAATAAGTCTACCAGCCGTCATTATGGCTTGTCAGATTATAAATGGTTTTGGGTCGAAATTATGCAAGCTCACACACACATGCTGGAGGAAGTGATTTAATCCACTGGACTTAACTCACTGAAATGCCTCTCAGTCCCAGTTGGCTGATAAATTGTCAGGGAGATTTCAGTTTCACTAAAGTTTCAAAATTAAGAAAAACATTGGAAAAAACGTCCTTAAAATCCTATGTTATAATATGTTCTATATAAAGCATTCAGAAATAATAATTAGCATGGTGACCATGTTCCTGGGCAATGAAACCCAATCCATAGTGCACCTGAAAAACAGTAATTATGCATGTATTATTTGTAGAAATAATTTGCAACAGAGTAGTGAGTGTTACAAGCGAGGATAGTTATTACAAATCTATTGATTTGCAGTTGAGCACATATTTTCTGCACTTACACTGGAAGCTTTTGCAAGTCTTAAATTTAATAAATTACTTGCTGGAAAGTTGAAAAAAAAAAGAGCTTTCAGTTACAAAAAATGTAGAGCCAGTGTCTGTGGAGACTGATTGGATGTAAACTAGATTATATGCATCTGTAAAGTGTTGTGGTCTCAAAACCATATAGTGGTGCTTGAAAGTTTGTGAACCATTTAGAATTTTTTATATTTCTGCATAAATATGACCTAAAACAACATCAGATTTTCACACATGTCCTAAAAGTAGATAAAAAACCCAGTTAAACAAATGAGATGAAAATATTATACTTGGTCATTTATTTATTGAGGAAAATAAATCCAATATTACATATTAATCAGTGGCAAAAGTATGTGAACCTTTGGTTTCAGTATCTGGTGTGACCCCCTGTGCAGCAATAACTGTAACTAAATGTTTTCTGTAACTGTTGATCAGTCCTGCACACCGGCTTGGAGGAATTTTAGCCCATTCCTCCGTACAGAACAGCTTCAACTCTGGGATGTTGGTGGGTTTCCTTACATTAACTGCTCACTTAAGGTCCTTCCACAACATTTCGATTGGATTAAGGTCAGGACTTTGACTTGGCCATTTCAAAACATTATTCTTCTTTAATCATTCTTTGGTAGAATGACTTGTGTGCTTAGGGTCGTTGTCTTGCTGCATGACCCACCTTCTCTTGAGATTCAGTTCATGGACAGATGTCCTGACATTTTCCTTTAGAATTCTCTGATATAATTCAGAATTCATTGTTCCATCAATGATGGCAAGCCGTCCTGGCCCAGATGCAGCAAAACAGGTCTAAACCATGATACTACCACCACCATGTTTCACAGAATGGGATAAGGTTCTTACGCTGGAATGCAGTGTTTTCCTTTCTCTAAACATAATGCTTTTCTTTTAAACCAAAAAAGTTCTATTTTTGCCTCATCTGTCCACATTCTTCCAATAGCCTTCTGGATTGTCCACGTGATCTTTAGCAAATTGCAGACGAGCAGCAATGCTCTTTTTGGAGAGCAGTGGCTTTGTCCTTGCAACCCTGTCATGCACACCATTGTTGTTCAATGTTCTTCTAATGATGGACTGATGAACATTAACATTAGTCAATGTGAGAGAGGCTTTCAGTTGCTTAGAAGTTACCCTGGGGTCTTTTGTGACCTCGCCAACTATTACACGCCTTGCTCTTGAAGAGATCTTTGTTGGTTGACCACTCTTGCGGAGGGTAACAATGGTTTTGAATTTCCTCAATTTGTACACAATCTGTCTGACTGTGGATTGGTGGAGTCCAAACTCTTTAGAGAAGGTTTAGTAAAATTTTCCAGCTTGATGAGCATCAACAACTCTTTTTCTGAGGTCTTCAGAAATCTCCTTTGTTCGTGCCATGATACACTTCCACAAACATGTGTTGTGAAGAGCAGACTTTGATAGCTCCCTGTTCTTTAACTACAACAGGGTGCCCACTCACACCTGATTGTCATCCCATTGATTGAAAACACCTGACTCTAATTTCACCTTCAAATTACCTGCTATTCCTAGAGGTTCACATCCTTTTGCCACTCACTAATATGTAATATTCGATAATTTTCCTTAATCAATAAATGACCGAGAATAATATTTTTGTCTCATTTGTTTAACTGGGTTCTCTTTATCTACTTTTAGGACTTGTGTGAAAATCTGATGATGTTTAGGTTATATCTATGCAGAAATATACAAAATTCTAAAGGGTTCACAAACTTTCAAGCACCACTGTAAATGGGTGCTCTCGGTCTCGACCTCATTTGGGCTCAGTCTTGCCTTGGTGTCTGTCACGCCTTGCCTCAAAACCCCATTTTCCCTGCCGTTTATCTTCGCTGTGAGCAGACTAAACAACGGTGCTCACAGCTTTTCGGACAGCCACGTGAGTCCCGCAGACCTATTTGAAAGCCCAACCGCTTTCAGACTAATAATTGAACTCAGCTGTGGGGCTTCCTATATAAGCCCCATAGTTTGGGACATTTGGGGCAGATTATTGTATGTTCGGGCCACGTCCCAGGCCTTCCATGGTTCTCCTTTGCTGCCACGTCCGCCTGGGATTCCTGTGTTGCTTGATTACTGGATTGCTGGATTACTTTGTCTTTGGAGTTTCCTGGCAAGTTTGTTCCATCCGTTCCTGGACTTTGTGTTGTGGTCCCGTCCGCTTTGTAGGCGCATGTTGTGGTCCTGGCCGCTCTCCCTAACCCGCGTAGTAGTCCTGTCTGCCTTCTAGGTTCATGTTTGGCTGCGTCCCCCTTTCTTTGTATTCGCGTCTGTGTCCGCATTATGTACGCTGGTTTTTGTTTTCCACCCATGTTCGACTCAGCCAGTTTTTCGTTCCGCACCCATTGTCCAGCTCTGCCTGTTTTTGTTCCCTGTGATTTTCCTTGGTATGGTTAGTCCTTTCAATAAACCTTTTTCCCTTTTTTGAACCTGCACGCATCTCTCCCTTTTGTCAGTCTTAGGTCTTGTTACAGTCTCGGGGTAAGGTGGACTCGGAAATTGCTGTCGAGACCAGCCAATTTCAATGCGTATGTCTGAGGTATCATTAATTATAAACTGAGCTTTTTTTCTATTGTTATTGAATATCAACAATCCACTCAAACAGGATAAACCAGTTATTTCTTTACATACCTAAATAAAATCTGCACTCAGATTGGCTGACAGGGAAAAACAAATTACTGTGCTTCTTGTTCAGTACCCAGTCAATTAACATGTTTTCTTTTTAATCATCTGAAATTAAGATTACAAGTGTGTATTTTGACCTGCTATCTTTACTTTACCATGTCCACATAATATGGAGTTATTATCATGTTTTCACATTTAATAATAAAAATGAATAGAATGAATGTTGTTGACTATATTCAGCTGACTTTACGTAGTGTCTTCTGATTAAGATTCATTAGGTTTTTCCATTTTCTTTTTTTTTATTTTTGTATGATGAAAAAAATATCTTAATCTGGTCTTGTCTCGGTCTCAGCAACTCCCAGTCTTGGCCTTGACTCGGACGCGATATGTCCCGGTCTTAGTCTTAACTCGGACTCGTCTCTACCGCTCTTACCTACAACACTAGGTTTGAGTAAAATGACAGAAGCTTCAAAATATAAGTGATGGTCACATATTTTACATTTAGTGTATGTGTTCCACTACTAACACCACCTTATTAACACAATGTATGTCTTTGACTTCTGATTTTTGATCACAGCAAGACTATTACACTAGGTAGTTAGTGTTACTTGTTTCTAGCTATACTGTTATAGTTAGTCTATAGTTCCTTTATTGTGTTTTCTTTTATTATATTCTTTATTTTAGTTAACATATTTGACTGAGTGGAACCTTGGAATTCAAATTCCTCTTCACTCAAACAACTCAGACATCGAATGGTCCATTTGAATTTTTTTGCCCTCAAATTTGAACAAATATTCTGACTTCGAACATGGGCATCCTAATTACAACTGTGCAAATTCCACACTCTAATGTTAACAACTGTGCCACCATGCCATCCAACTATTATTAATAACAAATTCAATTATTTTTGAACACATTTGTGTTCAATCATATTGTTTTTGTTTAATAAAAGTAATTTAGTTTAGTTTAATAAAAAGTAATAAGCCAAGTAAGGTCAATGAGTGACTCTTCACACTTATGGCTGCACTGTTTGCTTTCCCCACTGGGTGTGAAAGATCAATAGTAGATTTCTTTACGAAAATGGCTGTGCCATTCCCTCAATCAGTTTATCCAGTATAATGCTGTATTTTAGGTGGCGCAGTGGTTAGGTCCTAGGCCTGCTACTGCCTGTGTGGTGTTCTACTGTGTCTGTTTCTACCTCCAGGTACTCCCACATTACAAAGGCATGTTAGGTTCACTACTGTCTCTAAAGTGTTGCAGTGCAAATGCATATGCATGTGCCCTGCAATGGACTGGTGCCCTGTCCATGGGTGGTGAGCGCTGAGCTTCTGATTAGGCCCTCTCCCTGGCCCCATGTACCTGATCTGGATTAAGTGGCTTTGGTAGGCGTGTGTCTGAGAGCTGAGAGTACTGTATAATAATTGATGTAGCATGATTTTTCCAAGCTGTTAAGTGAAGTTAGAATATGACATAATTGGGTCACAAAACAGACATAAAAATTAGTATTAGAAGACAATCTTTCATTAATTAAAACACCTGACCTCTGAGAAAGTTGTTAGCCTGGTTTTTCATATACCTTTATAGCCTGGAGTGGAAATATTTTATCAGTGTGTTCCATAAAGATATAAAAGCACAATGGCATGTACGACAACAGTTTTGACAAAGTTTGTACCAATATTATTATTACATGAGTAAACATGGCTAAGCATTTAAACATGGCTTAGGTACTGTTCTATGAACCTCAAGGTCTAGGGTTCAAATCCCACCTCTGTCAAGCTGCCATTGTTGGGTCATTCAAATCCTTAACCTACAATTGCTTGGATTGTAAAAATGTAACTGTAACATGCTCTTAATAAGGACATCTGGTAAATGTCAGTAATGTATATGTGAGTGTGTGTGTATTTTTCTCATAAAAAAATCATAATTAATGAAGGAATCCATTTAATTGAAAATATAGCATAGATGAACATATACTCATATACCATAGATTCTACATATCCACCAGAAGTGATGCATCATGTGAGAGAACATTTAGGAAGAAACTCACGTCCACTTCAGAATTCAAATCAAGGCATGAATATGAAATGTGGCATTCGGATTTCCGTTGTGTAGCGCAGCTTGTCAGTCAGAGCATCAGCCTCCCCTTTAGCCTGCCTGACTGAAATACTGAATTCAGAAATATGGTAAACGGCATGTCAATACTCTGACAGTAATTCGAGACCCTCCATGCCTGCCTCTTGACTGTGTAACACATGTTTGAATGGTTCTGAACCACTGCCCCTGACACATACTGACAAGAGAATATGTGCCACACATACAAAGATTCTTCACATCTGACATGCTTAAGACTGTTTATTCAGAATGAGAATCAATTCTATCCATTATTTTGCATCACCCAAGGACAGTGAATGTCTATGGAGACAGCATCACTGATTGAATCCACCTGTTAGTGGTAGTAGGTGTGGCTGGATAGCTAAATCATCTAATTAAAGATGATTTGGTGTCCACATATTTTTGGCCATGCTGTCTATTGTTCACTTCAGGAGAAACAACTCAGTCATAATTGCACAGCTGTATAAATTTCTCAAAAAGAGCATGGGTATTCATAACAGCATGTCCTAATGATCGTGCCGTTGTCACTGTGACCTTCTTGAGGATCTGCTTTTCCTCACCTGTTGAGCTACAGTTCAGCTCCTATGTGCTTTAATTGCAGAAACACATATATGCATATGCATCACGGTTGCAGACAACCAAATAGCCCAGATATTTAATCATAAAAAGTTACTGCCAGTCATTTGGCCCCTTGTTAAATGTAATTTAGTCATTGGGTAGCATGGGCCATCTAGCTAAAATGTTAAAAATAGCTGTTATAAAAACTCTCCTCCAGAAGTCAATGGCAAATCACTGTCCTGTGGCTAATGATCCCTGAGGTTTACGAGACGGCTGCTGCTCTGCAATTTAGGACCATTTCACAATTACTCTGATTGGTGCTCAACTTGGAGCTCCAGGTCAAAACCTCTGATATTATCTTAGATAGGCAACAAAAAACTTAGTTCCAACAGCACACACTTTTTTTTTTTTTTAAAGGCCACGTTCTTACTAATCCCTGCCATTCTGAAAATATTAATATTTACCAATTAATGTCAGAGTATGGAAGACAGCTAGTTATTTTATTTTATATAACCATAACAAGCCCTGTAATTCTGCATACTAAATATCAAAGCCTGAGTGTCGTGACATAAAACAGAAGTTCTGACTATAAATCACAATACGTCTAGGAACAAGATCTTCCAGGTTTTGTGTTCAAAAAACTGCTATCAGCAACACTTGTATAGATACAAGAAACATATTATTCCAGTTCTGGCCAGCTACAGACAGACCGGCTTAACCAACTGTCTGCTGGTAGCCATGCACCGTCACCCAGAACCCACATTATTGAAACTGTGTCTGTTACCCGCACCTGCCCTAAACGTAAACGCTCTCAAAAAGTCTGTTTTAATAACCTCATTAGTATAAACACAGATAGCTGCCTAAGAAATAACAACATTAGACTAAAGCTAGGATTACTTAACATTAGATCACTTACAAACAAAGCAGTGATTGTAAATGAAATGATCACTGATAAACGCTTACACGCTCTCTGTCTCACTGAGACTTGGATTAGACCTGATGAATATTTAGCCTTAAATGAAGCCTCACCTCCTGGATACAGTCATGCTAGTCGCCCTCGTCCTAATGGTCGGGGGGGAGGCAAAGCCACAATTTTTGACAAAGAAGTTAGGTGTTACAGCTAATCCCATTTACAAGGCTAATTCTTTTGAAATACTTGATCCCTTAATTGTGACTGATCCATCGTTATGGAAGTCAAAACCACACTCTTTTTCAGCTTATCACTATTTACCGCCCCGCCTGGTCCCTATTCAGAATTTCTTTTCAGGAATTTGCTAACTTTCTTTCCTGCTTACTACTGTCAACAGATAAGGCTTTAATTGTAGGTGATTTCAATATTCACTTTGACAATGAGCAGATCCACTTAAAATTGCTTTCGAGTCCATCTTAGAATCCAGGGGTATCACTCAGAATGTGATGGGACCAAACCCACCGCTGTAATCATACTTTAGATCTAATATTAACATTTGGTATCAATATAGATAACCTTGATGTTTTCCCGCAAAGTGATCTTTTAGTATTTGAGCTATCTCTAATAAATAAAATCCTTCTGCCTCGTTATCACACCAAGCACACTATCACATCTGCTACTCCAGCTTGCGTTTATAAAACCTACCGACTTAAAATTTAATACACCTACGGAGATAAATCATCTTGAGTGTGTAATGAAGCAATTAGAATGTGTGCTTCGCTCAAAGACCGTGGACACGACTGCCCCTGCTAGGGTCAAACGTATTAGGGAAAAAAGGCTAGCACCATGGTATAATGACCACACCCGTACCTTAAAGCAAAGAACACGGCATTTAGAGCGCAAGTGAGGACATAGTAAATTGGAGGTGTTTAAGATTGCTTGGAGGGACAGCATGGCAGAGTACAAGCATGCCCTCACTAAAGCTAAAGCTGCATACTTCTCTTCAATCATAGAGAAAAATAAGATAATTCCTAGATTTTTATCTTTTAAGTACAGTCCTCAAAATTAACAAAAAAAACCCCCACAGAAAGTGAACTTCTCCCATTCTGTGTGTAATTTTTAACAGTAATGATTTCATGACTTTCTTTTAATGATAAGATAAGAAAAACATTAGGCATAAAACTCAATGCTCATCACATCACCAAACTGTTCAGCAAACTTCCAGATGCAGCACTAGTGAAGACATCTGTTCAATTAGCCGTAAATCAAAGATTAGAATCTTTTACCCCAATTACTAATACTGAACTATCCGCACTGATCAGCTCGTCTAAGGTCATCAACATGTTTGTTAGATCCAATTCCTACACGGGTCTACTCAAACAAATATTACCTAGTGTTATAGAGGCCAGTGTTAGTTATTTTAAATTCATCCCTTACCTTCCTTTTTTATGTGCCCGAATCCTTTAAGTCTGCCGTTATCAAAACCACTGATTAAAAAAGCCAATCTTGACCCTTGTGTGATATCTAATTATAGACCAATTTCAAAATCTACCGTTTCTGTCCAAAATCTTGAAAAAGCTGTCTATCAGCAGCTCTGTAGTCACCTCCAAAGGAATGAAATTTATGAAAACATTTCAGTCTGGCTTCAGGCCCCCATCATAGTACTGAAACAGCATTAATTAGGGTACTAAATGATTTGTTAATGTCCTCAGATAAGGGGATGTGTTTCTTTTTCTTGTTCTGTTAATTTAAGTGCAGCATTTGACACTATAGATCATGATGTTTTACTAAACAGACTAGAACCATACTGTAGGTATTAAGGGATCAGCACTTTTCTTGGTTTAAATCCTACTTAACTGGACCGGTACCAGTTTGCTCATATAAATAATCTAAGATCTAAGCTCTTCAAAAGTGAAGTATGGCGTGCCTCAGGGGTCAGTGCTTGGCCCGCTTTTATTCGCTCTGTACATGCTGCCACTAGGCTCAGTTATTCGTAAACATGGCATTTAATTTCCACTGCTATGCAGATGATACACACAGCTGATACATATCAGCCAAAACTAATGACAGCCTTACAATCAACAAAATCGAGGAGGACTGTGTAAAGGAAATAAAAGACTGGATGTTATTTAATTTTTCTCTTACTTAACTCAGATAAAACTGAGGTGCTATTAGTGGGACCCAAGGCTGTGAGAGACAGGTTGGCTACATCTATCCTAAATCTAGATGGCTGTCCAGTATTGCCCAGTCCGTCTGTAAAAAAACTTAGGGGTCACATTTGATTCAGATCTCTCCTTTGATGCGCACATTAGCAGCATCACTCGAATTGCTTTCTTTCAATTACGTAATATCGCTAAACTTAGAAATATCCTCTCTTTTAATGATGCAGAAAAACTTGTTCATGCGTTTTATAACCTCAAGGTTGGATTATCTGTAACGCCTTACTTGACTGGATGCTCTAGTAAAATCTATAAATAAACTGTCAGTTAGTTCAGAATGCAGCTGCCCGAGTGCTAACTCGAACTAGAAAATTTGATCATATCACTCCTGTTCTATCATCACTGCACTGGTTACTGCATTGATTACAAAATACTTCTTATAACTTATAAAAGTTCTTACATGGCCTGGCCCCACATTATCTGAGTGACCTCTTAGAGTTTACCAATCCAACTCGTCTACTTCGTTCGCAGGGTGGTGGTGCAGGACTTCTTTAGTTCCTAGAATTAAAAAAGTCAGAGCAGGGGGAAAGGCTTTTCTCATACATGGCCCCCCAACTATGGAATAAACTTCCCACTTTCGTTCGAGATTTCAGACACCCTCCAAAGTTTTAAGTCTAGGCTAAAGGACATACTTATTTTACGCAGGCTTTTGAGGTAGATTTAGACCAGGTTGCATGGGCTGGGTTGCTGGGGCCGGAGTCTGGAGTCATGTCTGGCCTGCCTGCCCCTTGTCCGCTAGCCGGGAGTGGTCGAGTGGGCGGTCTGGCTGAACTAGGCTTCGGTCCTCTCATGATCTTGACTCATGCATCCTTGCCTTAGAATAAGGGTAGAGCTGGGGGTTCATAGTCAAAGAGTCTTATGGTGATCAGAGACGTTGGGTTTCTGTCTTCTGCCGGCTCATGGGGTTGCCAATGTCTCATGTGATCCCTCTTGGCTGTGTTTCCTACCAGTTCTCCTCTTTCTAGCTTTCTAGCTATGCTGCTATAGCTAATGCTGCCGGGGGTCTCATGCTACACTTGGCATCAGTGATTGACATGGCATCAGTGATTGTTAATAAACACTGTGCTCTTAATCAATAACTAATTACATTTTCTGTTTTCTCTCCGAGCTGTGTTCCGGCAGTTCCGGCCCCACACATGATGTACATCTGATGGAACTCCACTGTGCATAATTCACATTTTATTCGACCATGACTCCATGACTTTAGTTTCGCTCTTAGATTTACCATCATACCTGGGCCACTTAATGTCGATGTGCATACTTCACATTCTATTCAAACTTTGACTCCATGACTTTAGTTCGCTCTTAGATTTATCATCTACGCCGCCCAAGGAGGTTGGGCCCCTTTTGAGTCTTGGTCCTCCCAAGGTTTCTTCCTAGAACTAGGGAGTTTTTCCTTGCCACTGTTGCCCTAGGCTTGCTCAATTTGAGATTGGACGTAGTTATTAGGAGATAATCTAAACTTGTAAAGTTGCTTTGAGACAATGCTCCATTGTAAAAAGCGCTATATAAATAAATCTGACTTGACTTGACTTGACTACTGCCTTTGTGGAGTTTGTGTGTGTGTGTGTGTGTGTGTGTGTACCTTGTATGTATTAAGCTTTGACATTTTATATCAAGTCAAGTCAGATTTATTTATATAGCACTTTTTACAATTGTACAACTTTACAATTTTAGATTGTCTCTTAACCATCTACGTCCAATCCCAAGGAAAAACTCCCTGAGCGTTATGAGGAAGAAACCTCTGTCATTGCCAACAAAGGTTATGTTACAAAGTATTGAGTTAAACCAAATTTATTGACCAAATACTTATTTTCCACCATGATTTACAATTAAATTCTTTAAAAATCCTACAATGTGATTTCCTGGAATTGTTTTTCTCATTTTGTGTTTCATAGTTGAAGTGTACCTATGATGAAAATTACAGACCTCTCTCATCTTTCTAAGAAGAACTTTCACAATCAGTGGCTGACTAAATACTTTTTTGTATCACTTCTTTGAGTAAACATGTAGGAATAGGATCTAATAAACACATTGATGACGCAGCTGATCAATGCGTATAGTTCAGTATAAGTAATTGGGGTAAAAGATTCTAGTCTTGAGTTACAGCTAATTAAACACACTTCTACACTAGTGCTGTATCTGAAAGGTTGCTGAATAGTTTGGTGATGTGATGAACATCGAGTTTTATGCCTAATGTTTTCTATCTTACCATTAAAGAAAGTCATGAAATCATTACTGTTAAAATAACACAGAACGTGAACATCACTTTCTGTATGGTTTTCTGTTAATTTGGAGACTGTATTAAAGATAAATCTAGGATTATTCTTATTTTTCTCTATGATTGAGGAAAAATATGCTGTATTAGCTTTAGTGAGGGCATGCTTATTCTCAGCCATGCTGCCCCTCCAAGCAATCTTAAATACCTCCAATTTACTATGTCACCACCTGCGCTCTAGGCACAACGTTCTTTGCTTTAAGTTATGGGTGTGGTCATTATACCATGATGCTAGCCTTTTTTCCCTAATCCGTTTAACCCTAGCAGGAGCAATCATATCCAGTGTTGAGCAAAACACACTTTCTAATTGGTCATTTTCACACTCAAGATGATCGGGCTCCGTAAGTGTATTAAATTTTAAGTCTGGTAGGTTTTTAATAAACGCATCTGGAGTAGCAGATGTAATAGTGCACTTGGTGTGATAATGAGGCAGAAGGATTTTATTTATTAGAGATAGCTCAAATACTAAAAGACAGTGATCTGAAATCAAATCATTTAGTGGGAAAACATCAAGGTTATCCATATTAATATCAAATGTTAATATTAGATTTAAAGTATGATTACAGTGGTGGGTTGGTCCCATCATATTCTGAGTGATACTCAAGGATTCTAAACTGGACTCAAAAGCAATTTTAAGTGGGCCCTGCTCATTGTCAAAGTGAATATTAAAATCATCTACAATTAAAGCCTTATCTGTTGAAAGTACTAAGCAGGAAAGATAGTTAGCAAATTCCTGAAGAAATTCTGAATAAGGACCTGGAGGGCAGTAAATAGTGATAAGCTGAAAAGATTGTGGTTTTGACTTCCATAACGATTTATCAGTCTCATTAAGAATCACCATTTCAAATGAATTAGCCTTGTAATGGAATTTAGTTGTAAACCTAGCTCTTTTGTATCCAGTAGGTGAGGCTTCATTTAAGGCTAAATATTCATCTAGTGTAATCCAAGTTTCAGTAAGACAGAGAGCATGTAAGCATTTATCAGTGATCATTCCATTTAAAATCACTGCTTTCTTTGTAAGTGATCTAATGTTCAGTAGTCCTAGCTTTGTCTAAGGTTGCTACTTCTATGGCAGCTATCTTTGAGTTGTTGAGGAGCAAAGGTGGGGAGAGAATCTGAAGTTTGTAAATAAATGCGTGATAAAATTATTGAAATGTTTAAAAACAATGTTCTTTAGAGACAGATTGGAAGAGAATTCCATATTTCTCCTTCTACAGTGCATCATATCATTAAACAATTCAATGAAACTGGAGGAATTTCAGTGCATAAAGGGCAAGGGCATAAGCCTAAGCTTAATATCTATGAGCCCTCAGACGGCACCGCATCAAGAACCGTCATTCATCAGTAGCTAATACAACCACATGGGCAAGGGATTATTTTGACAAATCTTTTTCAAGCACTACAACAGAGTGCAACACTGTGCAAAAAAAGAAGCCTTATGGTATCCATGTACAGAAGCACCATTTACTTCATCCCAGAGGGGAAATGTGTATTGTGATCAGACGAATCAGTATTCCAGATACTTTTTTAGAAGAAATGGACATCAAATGCTCTGGATCAAAGACGAGAAGGACCATTCAGGTTTTGGAAGTCTCTGGACATGGAGTGGCTAATGGCAATTAACCGTTTAGAAAATGGAGCTTCAGCTTTAACCTGCTGTTTCAATTAATCTCAAAAGAGGGATGGGGTTGTCAGTGGGGTTTTCCTAAGCGGCATCCCAAATTCCCTTCCTTTAATGGATGTTAGAATACATTTTTTTTGTTACTCTATGTATGTCATTCTTGTAACCTAGTGGTCCCCAAACTTTTTTTCTGCACTGCCTGATTTTAAATAGGAATATTTTATCTACACATATAAATTGTAATTCATACAAAAATGCAACTTCTTATTGAACAAAACAAAATGAAGCAACAAATCATCTGTACAGTGGAATTATTACAAATGGAATGTATTATGTATTTTAAATTTTCCTGTCTGAGTTTTTTTTTTTTTCTGATTCAAATAAGCCTCAATCATTTGCCTTGCTCCCCCCTCCCACAGGTAAATGTGTGCACCCCGCACTTTGGGAGCTGTTATTCTAATTCATTTTACACTACACTATTTATGTTGATATTGTGTGACATTGGTAACTGATTGGTTTAGACTTTAGACTATACAGGTTTCCCATCTAAAGGGCATCTGGTAAATTCTGTAAATGTACTAATGTTTATTTTTTTATTCATCCACTTACTGAGGTTAAATTCATGAAACATTTTTGATTTTAGTTAACTCTAATAATCTTGATCAAACAGTGCTCAGCTGCCATCCTCAAATCAACAGCTAGAATTCTGTGTTAAAGACTGTCTCCACTGCAAGCAATGTGTTCAAGTCATAAAACATTTTATGATCTGGCTTCTCATTATTTCATGGATCCATACACTTGCTATATCCAGCATCATTACCTCTAAGAACATGGTAGATTTGCTATCCATGCCAAAAGTGAGAAATGCATCAAGACAGAGCCTGGGCTTATACAGATTGTGCTGGGTTCATAAGTGTTGCATTATTTGTATTATTTTTAAAATTTTGTTCTAATCACCACTTGGATTTCATCAATTCGTTAAATTGTATGCTTTAGTAATATACAAACAATACTCAATGACTCATTCCAGAAATGCTGACTTTAATTTAGGTTGTTTTGTTGAATATGTATTTAAAATGTTAAAAGCAATTGAGAAAATTGGTGTATCTTTTATTTATTTGAGTTTTCTGTCCACATCTTCAAGAAACACACCAGACAAGGTCAAAACACTATCAAAGAAATCATTTGTCAGAGTGGATTTAATTATCTACTGTAGTGGTTGATTGTATGCCATCAAGCATTATCAGAGATTGTGTTTATAACTCGGTTTCATTTCAGTGATTGCCTTCAAGAGGACCATGTGCTTTTAATCTGCAATGGGTTACATAATATTTTCATAAGCAGAGGTTTGATGCTGAATCTTAATGAGCATTTTTGTGTTTAGTTATGCAGTCATACCTGACATGTTTATTCTTAATCTTGACATATCTAGTTGCTCTTTTCTTTGATGTTCAGTTCTGCTTTTGAGGGACATGATCAGAAAGAAATATAGACTATCAACCGTACATGCACGTGGTTGGCCTTTGCTACTCTAACTGCCCACTGCATTTAAGCGTAACTGTAGGGATTTGCTTCTATTTGACCACAATTGCATTGGTAGGTATTTAGGTTGGCTCATAGTTGGCCAACCTGTTGTATTTGATGGTCAGATCTCTATGCTGGCCAGTCAAGTTCTTCAACACCAAATTCAGCAAATCTTAAGTCTTTCTTGTCCCACTTCATAATAATAACACTTAGAAATCACCAGGGAATTGGTACTTTGACAGAATTCTGATAACTGACTGCTTGGAAAGGTGGCTGTGGCACCTATGGCCATGTCTTTAAACACTTTCGTCCTCCAATTCTGCCTCAGTCAAACTGTTGGAATTCATATGAACCTATTTTTATTCTCTCTGGTCTGTATTTGATGTCTTACACACAGTTACTTTTCCAAATTCATTTCTACACAAAGGAGTATTAAGAACCTTATCCAATTGTTCTATTTAACTCACTCAGAAGAGGTTAGGTTCCCCATTTGAGCTTGGTTTCTCTCAAGGTTTCTTTCTTATCAATAAAATCACTCAGCACTTAAGTGAAGATTGAAAATGCAACAATATATCTATATATGCGTACATATGCATATGAAAATAAAACACCCTTTGGTCCTGGTAACAAAACACCTAAGGGCTTCTGTTAAATGCTGTAAATGCAAGTGTAAAATGGTGAAAGCAAATCTTTCTCATCAAGCAAAAAGCCCACTCACTGCCCTGCCTCCCCTGCTGTGAAGCATTTAGCACCTGTAGTCTTAGTAATGACTCACCGAACCCCACATCCACCGAATGTTTCACTGAATCTCTTACATCAATCTCTGCTTCAGTGGTCAGAATTCATGTATTGTAAAATCTGATTTCTACTAAAACAGCATCTGTGTGATTTCTGCTAAAACACAGCATATGCATGATGTCTACTAATAATCATACAGTGGTGCTTGAAAGTTTATGAACCCTTTAGAATTTTCTATATTTCTGCATAAATACGACCTAAAACATCATCAGATTTTCACACACGTCCTAAAAGTAGATAAAGAGAACCCAGTTAAACAAATGAGACAAAAATATTATACTTTGTCAATTACTTATAGAGGAAAATGATCCAATATTACATATTAGTAAGTGGCAAAAGTATGTTAACCTCTAGAATTAGCAGTTAATTTGAAGGTGAAATTAGTCAGGTGTTTTCAATCAATGGGATGACAATCAGGTGTGAGTGGGCACCCTGTTTTATTTAAAGAACATGGATCTATTGAAGTCTGGTCTTCATAACACATTTGTGGAAGTGTATCATGGCATGAATAAAGGAGATTTCTGAAGACCTCAGAAAAAGATTCGACCAACAAAGATCACTCCATGAGCAAGGCGTGTAATAGTTGACAAGGTCACAAAGGACCCCATGGTAACTTCTAAGCAACTGAAAGCCTCTCTCTCATTGATTAATGTTAATGTTCATGAGTCCACCATCAGAAGAACACTGAACAACAATGGTGTGCATGGCATTGTTGCAAGGAGAAAACCACTGCTCTCCAAAAAGAACATTGCTGCTCATCTGCAGTTTGCTAAAGATCACGTGAACAAGCCAGAAGGCTATTGGAAGAATGTTTTATGGACGCATAAGACATAAGAAATTTTTGGTTTAAAAGAAAAGCGTTATGTTTGGAGAAAAGAAAACACTGCATTATAGCATAAGAAGCTTATCCCTTTTGTGAAACGTGATGGTGGTGGGCCTGTTTTACTGCATCTGGGCCAGGACGGCTTGCCAACATTGATGGAACAATGAATTCTGAATTATATCATAGAAAGTTTCTAAAGGAAAATGTTTGGACATCTGTCCATGAACTGAATCTCAAGAGAAGGTGGGTCATGCAGCAAGACAACGACCCTAAGCACACAAATCGTTCTACCAAAGAATGGTTAAAGAAGAATAAATTTAAAGTTTTGGAATGGCCAAGTTCTGAACTTAATCGAATCGCAATAGTGTGGAAGGACCTGAAGTGAGCAGTTAATGTGAGGAAACCCACCAACATCCCAAAGTTGAAGCTGTTCTTTACGGAGGAATGGACTAAAATTCCTCTAAGCTGGTGTGCAGGAACAATTACTGGAAATGTTTAGTTGCAGTTATTGCTGCAGAGGGGGGTCAAACCAGATATTGAAGGCAAAGGTTCACATATTCACAAAAATTTAATGTTGGATCATTTTCCTCGATAAATAAATGGCCAAGTATAACATTTTTGTCTCATTTGTTTAACTGGGTTCTCTTTATCTGCTTTTAGGACTTGTATGAAAATTTGAAGATGTTGTAGGTCATATTTATGTAGAAATATAAAAAATTTTTAAGGGACCACAAACTTTCAAACACCACCGTATTTATTTACTATAGTTTATTTTAGTATAAATTATTTTCTATAGTTAATTTATTACACACAATAAAGATAATGAGAGGACAAAATAAATGCATACATGTAAGACAATTTATGTGTGTGTTCCTGTGAGCACCTTTCATGCACAAACGAGCTGGTATAAACAGTCCTGACTACCCATAGAGGAGTGAGTGTGTGGTCACTGTGAGAGCAGGTAGGTGGAGAAAGAGATGCTTTTACTTCAAACTTACACGAGAAAATTTGACAGATTTAAACGGCTCATCCCAAATTATGAATCACTTACAGAACTGTAAAAATTACAGATCATTCTCGTGGAGACAGACACTCTTTACAATTGTGGAACAGCATCTATGAACGCACAACACATCAAACTATGATCCAGATGGGCTACATCACGGAGGTCTTACCAAGTATTCCTAAGGTATTGTTCCTAATATATTGCTTAGAAAGTGCATATAGGTACATGAGTCCTTATATATTAAGTATAATCTATGAAAACATGACAAATGGCAGGGTATAATAGTGCCCAGGCAGCACACAGTAACAATGTCAGTTATATACATGTTGCACAATACAATATTTCAGCATCCACAGCTCTTAATGAACAATTTGTAATGTCACAAAAATTAAAACCTTATTGGTTTAGAAGGTTTGTGGAACACAGGTACTCAAAGCAAACACTTGATGTACAAACACATACAGCTATTGATACTACACACATGAGGCTCTCTAGTGGAATAACAATGATTTGTCCTCAGGTTTGTCCACACATTGCTTGTGGGATTTTGAGAGGTGTTTGATTATTTTTAGCTGGCTTTTGCAGTGCAAAACTATTGCTGCAATGTTTCCACACAACATACTCCTCTCACAGGGCTCTATTTCAGTTAGGGTGTCATGTCTCTAACAGAAAAACATCAGACCTGTTGGAGGAAATAGCACAGCCTTGCTACAGCATGTCATATGGACCAAGATGCATTAGGTATTCTGCACCTATTGCTGTCTTAATAATTAGAATCAATTCACATCCTGTGAACTCACACTGACCTTTTTTCCAGAAGCATGGTGGCTGGCTGTGTTTGGGATATGTCCAATCCTATTCACTGCATGAAAAGTGACAAGTGACAGAAACATAAATGCTCAAGGAACCATGTAGCAGATTCCAAAAACATAATTAGTCTCGTCCCAGGAGAGATGAAGGTGCTTATTTCAGCACAGCATGAGCTGAAAGTGGGAAAAACCTTAACACTCATATTTAAGATCAGTGCACTGTAATTAGAAATCGTCCCTTCAGTCTTTCATTTTGCTTTATCAGAGGTACATAGCAAGCGGTGACATCTAGAAACTGTGGCAAACTTTCACTCGAAATAAATATTGTCATGGATCCACTTTTTAATTAGTTAAAATAATAAATAAACAAATTAATAAATGAATTAGTTAATTAACATATGACATTGCTACAACAAACTGCAACAGACTTAATCTACTTGCAGCTGTACTAAAGATTATATATATACTAGATATACTTGCATGATGGAAAAATGTATTTTAATTACACTAAAGTAATGCTAAATCAAGTAATAATCCATAGTAAACATGTCAAGACCAGAGAAATTTATGAGACATATGTTACAATAACTTTATCCAAAAAAAAAAAAAAAATATATATATATATATATACTGGTCCTTCTAAAAAAATTTGCATATTGTGATAAAGTTAATTCTTTTCCGTAATGTAATGATAAAAATTAAACTTTCATATATTTTAGATTCATTGCACACCAACTGAAATATTTCAAGTCTTTTATCG